>CM042441.1:31782027-31942027 GCA_023631565.1 Gymnocephalus cernua | reverse complement strand
TGCAATGTCCAGAATCAGAGATGCAGGGCCGGCATTAGCTTTGAGTTGTAGCTTGATCAAAAAATGTCTTGGCATGCCGAGCTCCTCTGCAGGCAGAAATAACTTGACTGACTGTATTAAAGTCAGACTGCGATTACTTTTGATTGACGTTTTCCTCTTACAAATGAAAAGTTGAATTGAGGAGTAATTTAACCTCCATTCTCGGGCTGCGGCTAACTCGGGTTAATGCTACAGCCTCACATAGTCATGGCTATAACTTCAATATTTCTAAGCTGATCTCTTTCCCCTTGCCTTTCCAGATTTAAGGATAACCACAATATATGTTCCCTGTATTTGATCTCTGCCAGTAATATTATTTCTGCCTCCAGCGTGGCTCAGACTCTTTACAATGTCCGTGTCCCTAACAGCTCCAGTCAGCTGCTTTAGTATAAATCCACCGTTTATCCTGGAACTGTTGCGTGCTCCTGACTGTCACATCATCTGAGTCCTGGGCATGGAGTCCTGCTGGTGTCCGGGGTACCAGTGAGCAAAATTGTTCATGTATCCACCCGAGTGCACCGGCGCGCCTTTGGCTGCCATGCTGATGTCCCACAGGGAGCAGGGAGAGGCAGAGGATGGCGGCGGGGGGGCCAGATGGTCTCCCTCAGGTCCACAGGGCCCATTCTTCATGATCTTCTTGAATTTGGATCGTTTGTTTTGGAACCATATTTTCACCTGAAGGACAAGGAGAGGAAGAGTTAATAGATAGATATATACTATAGATAGATAGATAGACTTTATTAATCCCAAACTGGGACATGACTCCGTCCATGATGGATAACAGTTTGTTCAGTGACCTCTTCTCCACCACAGCTTGAAATTAGAGCCCGACCGATATATCGGCGGGCCGATATCATCCCTGACATTAGCCATTTTCCAAACTATCGGTATCAGTAATTATATAATGGCGATAAATGAATATTTAAAAAATAAAATAAAAACGGACAAAACCCCCTTCAACCATGTTGTGAGTGTTGGCGTTGCATAGTTTGTCCACCAGAAGGCGCTCTACAATGTCGCTGTTGGAAACACTTAGCTAGATTTTTTTGTTGTTATTGTGTTTTTGTTCAAAGGACTTTAAATTTCATATCTTAAGTTTGTATTTTTATACGTTTTATTTATCAGAACTTTAAAGGGGTGATAGAATGATTATATGGGGTATTTCACACTGTTCCTTAAGGTCTCCTAATAGGGTATGTAACATTGGTTGGGCTGAAAATGTCCCGGGTGATTTTCTGTGGGCCCTTTTGCATCCCTGTGGAATGGCTCTATTTGGAATGAGAGCTTTTCTTCCAAATATGGTATGCTCATGAATATTTAGATGAGCTGCACGCTGATTGGTTGAGCACCCCAATACACACATACATGGTTGAGCAACTACATACACATACATTGAAGACGAGACAGGAGGTCTCATATTTCAGACACAGACTATTTCTTACTTGTGAGACTTTTTTTATGCGAGAAGTCAACTATATAAAGCTCAAATATGGACCGTTTTACGAAAACTGATGGCTAATTACAAATTTGGTAAGACGTGTCGGACTTCAGAAGGTCCACACAGTCTGACGAGACAGCGGCAGCCCGCTGCGCTCCATACCCAGGGCAAAGTGACATTTTCTGGGTTAGCTAGCTAACCCAGAAAAACCAGGGCTCGGGCTTACCGGCCGTCTGACCCGTGCCGGCATAACTATAGTATATTTACACTTTGAATCTCCTCACGCCACTTATATTACAGCTACCCAAAGGTCTTACAAAGCTAGCTAACACTTGTGTCCGATTTGAATTTAATGCATTTATATGAATTTGAGGGCTTCAGTAGCTGCTAGCGTCCCTTTGGTCCTATGTGTAAACATCGCGACTAGTTAGCTCCACTTTGGCATAATTATCGTATATTTACACTTTGAATTTCGTCACGCCATTTACATTACAGCTACCCTAAGGTCTTATAAAGCTAACACTTGTGTCCGATTTCAATTTAAGGCATTTATATGATTATGAAGGGTCTATTTTGGAGGAGCTGCTTGCAGGCTAGCTATGTGTCCCATTCAATCTATGGAAGGTCTGGTGCTCCACTTTCGGCATAAGTGTCATATATTTACACTTAAAATTTCGTCACAGCACTTACATCACAGCTACCTTAAGGTCTAACAAAGCTAACACTTGTGTCCGGTTTTAATTTAATGCATTTTTGTAAATTTCACAGCTCTCATTCAGCGGATTGATTGAGCTACATCCAGTTCACCACGGGCTCAATCAATGAGAATCGCGGAAAGTGTATCTACCCGATCGTTTCTTTATAACTCAACACACATATCCATTATAAGATTAACTGGAATCTGTGGTAAGAGATTGCGGGCGTAACAAGCTCACTGATCGTGCTCTCACTCACACACAAGGGCCATTTAGCTAGCTAGCAGGAGAGCGGAGGGAGAGCGGCCCTGGCCCTGGAGCTCCGTCAAAGCCTCAGAATTTGGTAGTCCACTAACCCAGGAACGTTTACTTTGTGCGGATATGGAGTGCTGTGGGCTGCTGGCCGTGATGGAGATCCATCTAGCCAGCTCACAGCTAACACGCAGGGCGGTGAGGCAGCAACCCAGTTGCTGTCACGTTAGCCTGCTGATCATGAGCTCCTGAACTCCGACACACAGTCGGACAAAATTTGCAATTAGCCATCAACTTTCCTAAAACAGCACATAATTGACCTCTACATAGTTGATTTCACGCATAAAAAGTCTTAGAAATGAATTTAGTAATTAAATAGCACACAAACAATGTATAAAATGTCTGAGATCTGCGTGACTTAGATTCAGAAGACTAAGCTGACCTCAGGTCAGTTGTGTAGCATATGTAAATATTGGGGCGTGACAAAGACTAGACTTGAGCCAAATAAGGCAAGTACTAAGGAGGTGCCACCGAGTTGACGTCAACTCGGTGGCTTGTTCGGATTTGCCCATCTTCAGAGGCAGTTTCAAATAGTGAGATTTTCAGAGAAAAGAGGTGTCTATGGGATTTTGAGGTTCTATGTATGTCCTATTTACCCACCAAACTGTTGTTATTCAACTATGACAAGGTAAAATCAGTTTTGTATTCTATCACCCCTTTAATATATTTTGATGTTCCTCTGTACTGTTGTGCTAATAAAACAAACAAGTTTATTTTTAAACTGCATTATCATATTATTTTAGTGAGGACTCATAAATAACTACAAATAACTAATGTTAGGGAATAGGCTATATGCACAGTTACTTCCTGGTTACGGACAAGCCAGCTCAATCACTTCCGGTCGTCTGTCGTCAGGTGAGCTTTCTGTCAGAGCCGTCAAAACAATGGCTTTCTACACTCGTTGCCCCCGCATCACTATCAACGATGTACACGTCTTATTAATGCCTACTCAACCACGGCATTAAGCAAAAAGGGAAAAGGATTTAAGCTGTACATAACCAGCTATATTCATGACTATGAAGGTAAGTGTACAAAGTTACCGTTAGCCTAACGTTAACTGATGTTCTGCGGGAGTAGTGTCACATAGCAATAACGTTAACGTTTATAATGTAACATTGTAACAATATAATATAATCATGTTGAATCACATTTTAGCACTGAAATGTATGTGAGCTCCTGCTCTTTGAGATAAACAGGCTGGCAGTCATAAACATTGTGTATTAAAGCGCTGTTATGATCGCGTAAACTAACTTACTGTTACTCTCGCTGATATGTTTCTGTTTCTCAGTTTATGACAAGAACGAGTCAGGAGAGGAGTCTGTGAACGAGTCGGGAGAGGTGTCTGTGAACGAGTCAGGAGAGGAGTCTGTAGAGGAGTCTGTGAACGAGTCAGGAGAGGAGTCTGTGAACGAGTCAGGAGAGGAGTCTGTGAACGAGTCAGTAGAGGAGTCTGTGAACGAGTCAGGAGAGGAGTCTGTGAACGAGTCAGGAGAGGAGTCTGTTAACGAGTCAGGAGAGGAGTCTGTGAACGAGTCAGGAGAGGTGTCTGTGAACGAGTCAGGAGAGGAGTCTGTGAACAAGTCAGGAGAGGAGTCTGTGAACGAGTCAGGAGAGGTGTCTGTGAACGAGTCAGGAGAGGAGTCTGTAGAGGAGTCTGTGAACGAGTCAGGAGAGGAGTCTGTGAACGAGTCAGGAGAGGAGTCTGTGAACGAGTCAGGAGAGGAGTCTGTGAACGAGTCAGGAGAGGAGTCTGTGAACGAGTCAGGAGAGGAGTCTGTGAACGAGTCAGGAGAGGAGTCTGTGAACGAGTCAGGAGAGGAGTCTGGAGAGGTGTCAGGAGAGGAGTCTGTGAACGAGTCAGGAGAGGAGTCTGTGAACGAGTCAGGAGACGTGTCTGTGAACGAGTCAGGAGAGGAGTCTGTGAACGAGTCAGGAGAGGAGTCTGTGAACGAGTCAGGAGAGGAGTCTGTGAACGAATCAGGAGACGTGTCTGTGAACGAGTCAGGAGAGGAGTCTGTGAACGAGTCAGGAGAGGAGTCTGTGAGGACGAGCTGCTTCAGGTCAATGAGGAAAAGCGCGAGAGAAAGTATGGAAGCTCAAATACGAATAAAATTTCGCTGACGATGAACACAGAGACACAGTGCTCATCTGTCGTCCCCTCACGGCGCTGACATTTATTCGACTTTCTCATCTCTCCATCACTTATTTATTAGGCCTACTGCTATGAAATAACTATATAACTACACTAAACTACTATACTTCACTACTATAATATATATTTACTGTCCTGTCCTGATCGTTTTCTACCTCATAAATGTCCTGTGCGGTTGGTGGCTATTGCTGTGCTGTGGCTGTTGCTATGGTGACATTCCACTGGAAGTTAATGAGCTGGCTTATATTAATGCGGAAGTTCTAAAGAGCCTCCCGTGTATAAAGCCTATTCTCTTTATGTTTTGTTACGCGTTAAAAATATATATATATCGGCCAATATATCGGAATATTGGTGATTTTTGAATCACCATATATTCCGATATATTGGCCGATATATATTTAAAAAAAAAAATAGGACCTGAACAAATGGGATTATGTTACCTTGCGTAAGCATGGACGCCTGGCCAATAGTAGTATGTGAATGCTATTGAAGGGTAGGGTCTTGTCGTGGCCATAGTAGGAAAAAAAAAAAAAGTGCCTCCCGGACGGGTGAACTGAGACTCCGTTTCCTGCTTGTCGGTCAACGGTTAATTATCAGTTAACGTTTAATTTCATCGTCCCTGCTTCGTCTCTCTTTCAGTTTAGGGGTCCTTGGTTTAAAAAACGTTGAAGACCCCCTGGCTTAATCGATTAGTTGTCAACTATTAAATTAATCAGCAACTATTTTGATAGTCATTTCTTATGAAAAAAAGTAAAAATTCTCTGACTCCAGCTTGTTAAATGTGAATATGTTCTAGTTTCTTCTCTCCTCTGTGACAGTAAACTGAATATCTTTTGAGTTGTGGACATTTGAGGACGTCATCTTGGGCTTTTGGAAACACTGATCGACATTTTTCACCATTTTCTGACATTTTGCAGACCAAAAAAACTAATCCATCAATCGAGAAAATAATCGTCAGATTCACAGCCCTATCAAACAGTTTGTGCTGGTCTACCTTTTATCCATTGGGTTGTGTTTCATCCTTAACCAGCACTAAGGAGGATGTGTTAATGTCAAAAGGAAACTATGACAACAAAATATGCGTTGACAGTCTTTTTTTCCATGTTTAAAACATGACTAAAATGACATTTTTGTAACCTTTCGATAACAAAACATGAGTAAATGCATTACAATTTTTTGAAGAACTAAATGATGTGAAATTTTAATGCAGTGTTATACAACAACCTGCATGTGTCTAAAAATCCAACAGTGTAGTTACTGAGAAAATATCTTCTTCAGGAGTTGAATGACCTGTGGCGTTAATAAGCAGAACCTTTTATTTCTGCTGTTGTCATTATCCAGAGCCATACAGTATGTGATGTAAGGTCACTTTCTGTTCTTTGTGTTTGTAGGCTATCAATTCAATTTAAATTCAATTTTATTCATAGAATCAAATCATAACAAGAGTTATCTCAAGATACTTTACAGATAGAGTAGGTCTAGACCACACTCTGTAATTTACAAAGACCCAACAATTCCAGTAATTCCCCCAAGAGCAAGCATTAAGCGTGACAGTGGCGAGGAAAAACTTCCTTTTAGGGAGAAACCTGGGACAAAGCCAGGCTCTTGGTAGGAAGTGTCTGACGGAGCCAGTTGGGGGTGTGATGAACAGTGGCAATAACAATCACAAAAAAGATAATGGAACTATGACTAGAAATTGTGGTTGTAGTAGTTTAGGGCGTAGCAGGGCACTGCAGGGGATGAGTGTAAAATGAATGTCACACAACTTTTATAGATGTTTGCTTGAGGCATATTATTATCATATGTGTCACATGTATCATATTATCATATATATATATATATATATATATAGTAGGGTTGTCAAAATAACTAATATCTACGTTATTTTTTTTAACGCGAAATGAATGCGTTAAAAAAAATTACACAGATGAATCCATTCCATATTGACCTTTCACCCAGAGCTGTTCTGACACTGTAGAGGATTCCGACACCTCTGCAGCTGCCATTGTCGGTGCGTTCAATGAAACTGGTAACCTACAGCCTCGTGGTGCATTCAAAGTTATTATAAAATACCATTTTCCCATCTGGTGGATGTTTTTGTCATTCAACAACAATTTACTAGTGAAATAACCCTATTCCTGAAGCACTTTTGAATTTATTTCCTCAGCATATTAGGTCATATTGTTGATTGTTATGGTCATTATTTGAACAGTGAACATAATAATAAAAATAGTTTTTTAACTTTAATGTCACTAATGCTGATTATTCATTGATTCATTTGAATTGAAATATTTAAAACACTTTCACAGCAAAAATTATGTATGTGATTAATTTAGATTAATTAATCACAGAGTCTGTAATTAATTAAATTACACTTTTTAATCGATTGACAGCTATATATATGTATATATATACATATATATGTGTATATATATATATATATATATATATATATATATATATATATATATGTGTGTGCTACGTATTGTTGAATTATTCTAGCAACATGCCAAGCCCCTTGAGGGTTTTCTGGGTTTCCTTTGCATGTCCTTTTTCAATGTATCATTGCTGTTGTGTTTTTTTTTTACATGTGCTAAATAAATCAAATCAAATTACTGCGTTAGCTGCTTCTCTCAAGTCAAACCCTGTGAACAGAATTTTAGTGAACAGGTGTTTACATCCAGCTTCAAAAAAGATCTCAAATTAAATAAGCACTATTAAAGGGAAGTTATAGTGAATTAATGAGAGGCAACAACCTAAGAGGATATTAAAATTAAAAACGATAGAAGATAAAAATACAACAAATTCTAACGATACACTCACTATACTATACGACGCCAACCACTGACAAGCCTGCTAGGAATATCATTAAAGATAACAATGCAGTAAACTACAATTAGGTTATAATGAGCCATACAGAAGCAACCATAGCAAAACAGTTAAAGCCTAACAAGCTAACAGGAATATAACTGACATACAAATACCATTACAGTGGGTGTGCCTGAAGTAATGTCACTGTACTAGGGACTTGGGACGCAATTTATTCAATTAAATTCTGTATAATCTTAATACATTTTATTTCTATAGCACCTTTTAAAAACAATAGTTTGCAAAGTGCTTTGACAGAAGCATATACACATCAATACATATATTTAGAAATCATTATATTTGTGAAAATAGAAGATGGTGGGACACCTTTAAAGGTTAAGTAAAAAATGAATAAATAAAATGAAATTAACAGATGATAGGGTAAAAAAAGACCATAAAAAGACAACATCACATAAAAGCAAGTCTATAAAAATGTGTTTTAAGAAGTGATTTAAGGGCGCCTGGATAGCTCACCTGGTAGAGTGTGTATGAAAAATGACCAAAATAGTTCTACATTCTGTCATAGTACAAAAATATGATTCCTCTTTTTGCTGGGGACTCCCTGGAATCCCCCCCTCAAGGCCCCGTGGGAACCACTGACATAGGCTCCAGTATGATAAGATTATTGTAACACATGGTCTGAAACGCAGGTAGCAGCACGTCTCTCAGCCTGTCTGACTGACATTTCTGTGTGGATGTCCACACACCACCTGAAAGTTAACCTTGACAAGACCGAGCTCCTGTTCCTTCCAGGGAAGGGCTCTCTCACCCAGGAGTTTCCTACTACAACAATGGACAACTCTGTGGTAGTCCCCACCCAGACTGCTAGAAACCTGGGTGTGACACTCGACAACCAACTGTCCCTTACTGCCAACATTGCTGCAACTACCCGATCGTGTAGATACATGCATAACATCACAAGGGCTGCAACTTGATCTCACAGAATTCCATGAAATGAACATGGCCCCTTAACTCAAAATCTGTGACAGTTTTGCCGAAAGTTCTGTGATGGGCCCACGAAATGAACACGGTTGGGTTTAGGAACAGAAGAACAGGACGGTTGGGTTAAGAGAAGAAAGCAATGGTTGGGTTTAGGAAACGTGACACGCGGGACACGATCCCCGTTCTCCTGGGTGAAAGTCCTGTGTTGTTTGACCCATCCACTCCCACAACCAATCTCCCTATGAGGAATTTTGGCCTTTCATACTACTCTCTACCGTAGTCGCTCTTAATGCTACATAATCTTCTCATTGACTTTACATTGGGGTTGTTTTCTGTGGTGGACACACAGAATTTTCACACATTCCGTGCCACCACCACGTAATGCGGTGTTAACCGTTCGTGATCATTTCACGGAATTCTGTGAGACCAGGCTGTCAGAAGGATACGTCCCCTTCTAATGCAGAAGGCGGATCAGGTTCTGGTTCAGGCTCTAGTCATCTCACATCTCACGCCTGCCTGTAGGTCCCTCCAAACCCTGCAGCTCATTCAGAACGCAGCAGCTCAACTGGTCTTCAACCTCCGCAAGATCTCTCCCACTACACCGCTCTTCCACTTCCTTCACTGGTTACCAGTTGCTGGCTGCATCTGCTTCAAGACACTAGTACTTGCACACAGGGCCAGGAATGGATCAGGCCTAGCTAACATCCAGGATATCAAATCCAATACCCCAACCCGTCTACTCTGCTCTGCATCAGCCAACCTGCTTGTTGCCCCCTCACAGCGAGGGACAACCAATCACTCTACGAAATCCCGACTGTTTGCTGTCCTGGTTCCTAAATGGTGGAATGAGCTCCCCATTGATATCAGGACGGCCCAAAGCCTACACATCTTCCGCCGCAGACTAAAAACACATATCTTCTGACTGCACATCGGATAAATAATAAATAAAATAAAAAAGCACTTTCATGGGGCTCTTTGTAGTTTGGCTTATTTGAAGCTAATGTACTTGCACTTCTTGCTGTCCGGAGTTTGTACCTTCAAGGATGAAAGCACTTAATTGAAAGTCGCTTTGGATATAAGCGTCAGCTAAATATGTAATGTAATGTAATGTAATGTAATGTAGCATTAAAATGTGAGTCCAACACCCTGCCCTGCTTTATGAAATGACTGAATAAGAATAAGAATAAACAATGATAACAGTTATTGAGCTGTGTATCCCTTCGAACATTTTTCTATGGCTAGAGATGACTCAGTTGTGTTGTTGATATAATTGACATGTACTCTGTGTTTCAGTGTGCTTGCAAATTGAGCATCAAACTACACGAATATGCCTCTCGGGCAACCTGTCAGTTTAGCAGGAACAAATGAATCATGAATAATTACACAGGATCCGTGACGGATACTTTTGTCTCAAACAGGTTTTAACTGCGCCACAAAAGGGAAGGAAAAAAAACGAACGCCCAAAGGACTGGTGCTGCGTGGCTGGCAACAGAGGAGAGATAAAAGGGAAAAGAGAAGAAGAGAAAACACGCCTGGCGCTAAAATTGTTTTCTCCTCCACACTGACAGTCCTGGGAATTATTACCCTGGGATTTTATAGGTATTTATGGAGAGAGGGTTGAAGTGGTTTATGGAAGATATTTTATTCTATAAAAAAAAAAATCTAATTTCAGACTGCTCTAATTGACTCTAAATATGTGGAAAAAATTATCCCTTTGCCCGATCATCAAACAGGCACCCAGCTTTCACACCCAGGCTTAAGCTCAAAGAGCCAAGAAGTCATGCAGAGCAGAACTTGACATTTAATTTGATCTCTATTGTTCCAGAGTATCTGCTGACGTCAATTACTGCCTGTTAGAAGTTAGTATGGATGGTGGCAAATACATAAAATCAAACTGCCACTCCATAAATAAGCAATGCCATTGTAATTACAGCACATAATGCTTTTTTATTACGAAATTAACTTGCACTTTAAACCCTTTCTCCAATTTCTACATTGAGTGAATTGTAATATCAGCAAGGAAAATCATATAAGAACGTAGTTGTCTTTCTAGTTCAGTGATTCCCAACCAGGGGAACTAGTACTCAACCATGCACTTTTTAGTGAATTTTTAGTTATGCTGTCAGGCCGGTGCTAATATGTTCCTGCACGGAAAACTCGGTATGCAAATTCTTTCATTCCTTCAACACAAACTGATGATCTGATGTATGCTCTTGTTGGCACTGGTATGTTGATGTCATCGTTACTCTTGTACTTATTTATTACATGAATGGGATAGACTGTAAAAATGAATTGCCCCTCGGGGATTAATAAAGTTTTCTGAATCTGAAATACATAAATGGTAAAAAATAGCTAAAAGTATTGCATAAGCAGCTGACTAGGTTAGCTAAAAGTATTGACTAAACAGTTAAAATAGTTAGCTAAAGGTAAAAATACATTTTAGAAATAAATAGCTTAAAGTATTCCATAGGTGGCTGAAATGGTTAGCTAAAGCTACTGACTAAACAGTTTAAATAGTTAGCTAAAACTACCAAATTGTAAGCCCTCATTTTCAATATTCTATAGACTAATGCAATAAAAATGACAGCCACCAAACTGCAGCGCTTGCAGTATAATAATTACCCGGATGAAAGCCTAAAGAGAGTATGTGGAGCGTAGCTTATGAGCCCAGGAGTCAATCAACAGCACGTTAAGTTAATGCAGCCTCAGTGAGAGGATTTCTGCCGTAATTATTGGTTTCATATTCCAGCAGCAACATGGAGCTGACAGCTTCCCTGAGAGCGCCGCCATTGACACTGACATTAGCGGAGGAGGGTGGCTGAGAGGCAGGCCAGGTGCCGCTGGGGGTGTGTGTGTGTGTGTGTGTGTATACACAGCATGTGTGTACAGTATGTGTGTGAACATTAAACCAAACCTTTGTGTATTGTGTGTAAGTATTCTTGAATACTGGGCAAAAAAAGTTGGGGTCCTGTGAGGATTTTTAGAAATAAAAAGGCGTCCATTTAGCGGGTGGTTTAAGTATGGGCAGTGTGAGTGAGAGAGAGACAGAGAGAGAGAGAGAGAGAGACTGAGAGAGAGAGAGAGATGGATCGAGATAGAGAGGGTTTCAAGGAAAAATGTTGGAACTGTGCTACGTGCCACTTCTCAGCTGTGTCTGGGAACATTAGAGATTTAGATGGAAAGTGGTCAGCGGTTGGCTGCCGGCCTAATGGCATGAAGGCAGGATAGAGATGTGGTGTATGATCACTATCTTCGTGTGTGTGTGTGTGTGTGTGTGTTTATATTTCCATCTGTGTATGTATGTATGTATGAAAATGCACACATGAGCTGCATATGTATGAGTAGATGCATGGGTATTTGTGTGGACTAGAGTGCAGCCCGTGCATGTGAGCAATGTGTGTATGTGCACAGCAGGCTTACATGCTGAGATGTGTTTGTACAGTTACATATGCACACGGGGCTAATGACAGCTTCAATACAAGCTGTTCTATGTCTCCATCTATTTACTGCCCCACCACCACAGGAGAGAAACGAGCCTGCTAAACACAACAGTATGTTGCATTTTAAATGTATTTTCCCCGCACAAATATCCATATTTACATAAGTTTAATGTTTATTAAAAATGAAAAATAAAATGCAAGCAAAATGCAATGCTTTTAGTGTGGTTTCAGCACTGAATAAAAACAAGCAGGAAAAATTGCTGTTCTTCAAATATGGAATTATAATTGTGCTTGAGAAAAAACAATTCACTTTTGCACGAAATTGGTAGTGTGCAATAAGGAGATTTTAAAACTACTTTTCTACACCAACCCTATTGCCAGACAGAACATTGTTTGCTCACTGAATGATTCTGCAAAACCCTGGATTTTGACAAATTGTTCTTAATGTCAATGTATTCAATGTCAACGCTTTTGAAAAATTACTTATTTTTACTTTATATGCACGTGGCAACTATCGGATCGTTAAAGAAAAAAACAATTACAGTTAGCCAACATTTGCTAACAGGTGGTCAGACGATCAGAGGGGTTGAAAAACAAACACCCAGGTTAGTCGCAGTTATTTGGAGGAGAAAATGAACGTGAACAGTGGAATTACAGCCAAACTGTTTGTTCCAAATCCATCACAGTTCACCATCAAGCCCCCAGGGACAATTGTGCCGTAGTGGCTACACTCAGTATTGCAGAATCACGCGACACACACTGGCCTATGTAAATGTTTTTTAACACGTAAATCATTCCAAACGGAATTTAAAGACGCTTAAAGACGAGCGTCACAACACCCCGAAATCCATTGATGATGATCCATTCAGGTCCAATAAAATATGGAAAGCCTAGAAACGTTGTATAATTTAATCGTTTTACCCCATTCATGTGTGTGGGGAGCCAACAGGAAGTCAGCCGGCTTGACCAGAGGAAGTCTATAACGTGCATGCTCTCAACTGGCTCAGCTGA
The DNA here is from genome assembly GCA_023631565.1 of Gymnocephalus cernua. NCBI lineage: Eukaryota > Metazoa > Chordata > Actinopteri > Perciformes > Percidae > Gymnocephalus > Gymnocephalus cernua. The sequence continues at coordinate 31,929,130 of CM042441.1, read as the reverse complement.
AGAAGGACTGTAGCGCACATGCTCTACCTAAGGCCAGCTCCCATGTTAACAGGTTAGAGCTTTCACATTGCCTGCGTGACACGCACAAAAACACGTGCATGCTAGAAATAGGACCGACGCCTTCCAGGCAAAATAGAATAAGAAAAGATGTGTATATGTCACTTTGACACAAATACATATTAATAAATGACATGTTGATGTTTGAAAGTCTCTAGGTTTTGACATAAATGCAGATATAAATGTAATTAAAAAAAGAAAAAAAAAAGAAAATCGATTTTCAAACATTGCACCTGTCAATACAGAACCAAATATTCTGGAGCCTATTTTGCCGTCAATAGTGCTGACGTTGTCTTTGCTGTAATCAGATCAGAATATATTTATGTTTAACATCAAGTATACTTAATGCAGCTTGACTTCCTGGTTTAACTTTGACCGTACTACGGCAAATTGTGAGCTGTGGAAAACAAAATGAATTCCTAACTGGGGATTTACACAGGCTGCGTAACCGCTGCGGAACGGCTCCGCTGCGGAACGGCTCCGCTGCGGAACGGCTCCGCTGCGGAACGGCTCCGCTGCGGAACGGCTCCGCTGCGGAACGGCTCCGCTGCGGAACGGCTCCGTGGTCCCAATACTCACCGGATCCGGAGTTGTTGCGGAACGGAATTCACGCAGAATAGAACCACAAAACCACCAACAGTTTGTTTCTATTCCGAGGAGTAGAGAGGAAACAACTCCGTGCCGTGTTTTCAAGGTGTAGTGAAGAGAAATATGATCCTTCGTGAGCACGGTGTATTTTATTTTGAAAGTTAACTGGATGTTTTATTTTGTTTCTGTGCTCGACTTCCTGTCCCGCACTATCTGCCGTGTGCTGAATTGCTGCGGAGCTCTCCGGCGTCCGGCAAAAATAGAAGCTCTGCGTATCTGATCCGCAGGGCTGCGGACCGCCGGAGTCGGAACGCAGACGTTATGCAGCTGGTGGAAATACACACGTTGACTTTAATGGAAACCGATTGACTCCGCCGACGTTCCGGAGCCGTTCCGCAGCGGTTACGCAGCCTGTGTAAATCCCCAGTTAGACAATGGCCGACTGAGACTGTTAAATAATCTGTAAAATCCACTGTTAGCTTCGTCGATAAAAAGGTCCCACGTTAACACTGACTTGTCTACACAAAAAAGGGCAAGCATTCGCAGAGAAGACGCACCAGGTTAAAAAAAGCTAGGGGTGCACGATCCGATATTAAGATCGGATATCGGCCCCGATATTGACAAAATAGCTGGATCGGGGTTTGGAAAAATTAACAGATCCAGTTTATTTATTTATTTTTTTTTGTCGCAGCACATCCTACGTCATTCGTCAGCAGCACGTGTGTCGCATGCTGGAAGAGTTGAGTTAACCGTTAAGCAACATGGAGCGAGCCAAAGAGTGCTGCTACATTTTATTTATTTAAATTTATTTTTAAGAAGTTTGATTACATTCTATTTTCGATTTGAATGCACAATTGTTTTTTAAATAACAAATAAGAATTCAATACATTACATCTATGTTATTTTGTCTTAGGAAAGTCTGGTGCCTTTAGTCCCCTTCCACATGGTGGAAGGAAGGTATAAGGTGGAAGGTATACAGTTTATTATTAATTCAACAATGGTATCGGTATCGACAGATACACAAAGCCCAGGCATAGGTATCGGGACTGAAAAAGTCGGATCGGTGCATCCTTGAAAAAAGCACACACATTCTTTATCCAAAGCCCACAGAACTGTGTCTGCATTCCTCAAACAACAGCCAGATCCTTTAATAGCACTCTAGTATCTATGGAACTCTGACACAAACTATAATACGATCACTCAAAGCCCACTTTCCCTGATCCAAAACACCTCAAAGAATACAGACAAACTGTGTGCTTCTTTGGTAAGCATGCAGTGAGTATGACTAGCAGCAGACCGCATTCAAAACCACTTCACCACTACAAGGCAAAGGCAAATGAACGGATCATCTCTTACACCCAGAGTAAACATGGCGGCGGCGCTTCATTCATATGGGATTAGGACGGTTCATCTGATGACATCAGCAGCTGCTTATGTACAGTGCACGCACGCACGCACGCACGCACGCACGCACGCACGCACGCACGCACGCACACACACACACACACACACACACACACACTTGCTCAAAACTCAAGCCTTTACTTCTCACCTTTTCAATATGTGTAATGTGTCTCTGATAATGCTACACAGAGCATCATATGACTTTTAAAAATACATGTCTTTATTTGCTGGCAAAATGTGCCGCTGTCTCCTTTTCTGCTGCTGACAAAGAACAATGGTTATATTTACAGCTCTAAATAACAGCGACTGTGCATCATGTGTGTGCATGTGTGCGTGTGTGTGTGTGTGTGTGTTTTGAGAAAAAGGACAACAGACAAATAAAAAGTAATGAGGGGGAAAGCTGACAAGTGGCAAAACAAGTCTTCCAGCGTCCAGCCCTGTTCTTTGAGATAGGTGTGATGTGCATTTCTGACACGTTATACACAATATGAATAGAGTATATATTACAATACATATTTCTGTTACTGATGGAGAAAAAGGTTCCTCTTTTCCAAATTTGACCAAATTGCTCCAAGTGTAAAAATCTGTTCATAATCTTTTTAGTGAAATAGTATGTTGCTGCTAATGCCATAGAATGAATGTGCTAGTAATTATTAATATAATATAATAACTACACTGCCCTACAAAGCCAAAACACCGAAACTACATATTCGCTCAAATCCAGTCGAGAACTGAATCTGTCTTTTCATTATGAAAAATGTATCATGTCATAGAAACATAGGCTGTACATTCTGTAAAAACATATCTTTAGATAGACTGTGACTGCTAAAAAAACAAGTGCTAAAGAAAGAGAGCTATATGAAATAAAAGCTGATGAAATATCCCTTGCTGTTATCTGTAATTGAACATTTTTGATGAACTGACATCTTACGCTTTTATTCCATTTAAATAAACGAGGCAGTAACTAAATTCAGACATAAAGGCTACCAATAAGCTGTGTGTGTGTGTGTGTGTGTGTGTGTGTGTGTGTGTGTGTGTGTGTGTGTGTGTGTGTGTGTGTGTGTATGTGTGTGTGTGTGTGTGTGTGTGTGTGTGTGTGTAATGAGGAATAAGAGGGAAAGATGACAAGTGGCTGTGTGTGACAACAGTAAAAAGAATGTACCAGCGCCTGTTTGGGTTTTAATACTGTTATTCTTGCCCTTTCACTATGAACAAAGGAAGACTTTAAATCCAATGCACGCAAACAATCAAAGACATAGAAGATTAAAATTCTAGAATAAGTCAGATTTAATTATTTTATTTTTATTTTCCATATACCACATGTATGTTGTATCAATATTAACCTATGTTGTGGTCATGCATTCCAGTGACAGCTCAGGGCAACTTCCTCACAGTGTGTCATGTATACTTTAAAGTTTAGGACGAGATGATGAACACACACCCTCAATTAGAGAAAATTAGCCAACACTTTGTTCATATTAGATAATGTTTCCGACTCCTGTCATCACATATATTTATGTTTGTATTTGTACTCCTCATGAGTGTAAAATACTTAATTTTCAGTCCTTTTGTTCTTGCGTTCATTGGGATTTATTTTTATTTCCATGAATCATCTTGAAATTTAAAGAAGGCTAAAATAACTCACTATTTGAGAGTGTATTGCTTCTAAATGTGAAAGATTACTTAGCCCATGTTAGTGTACTCGTGTGGGACCACAGGCGGTGCCCTCAGTGTGTGTGCGTGTGTGTGTGTGTGTGTTAGTACCTGGGTCTGTGTCAGGCCCAGTTTGGCTGCCAGGTCGGCCCTCTCGGGCAGGGCGAGGTACTGGGTCTGCTGGAAGCGCTGGTTGAGGGCCTGGAGCTGCAGGCTGGAGTAAATGGTCCGAGGCTTCCTGATCTTCTTCCCCTTCCCGTTCAGCCTCACCTCCCCATTCTCTATCACCGTCGTGGGCTTCTCGTGTTCTGGAGGAGAGCAGAATGTTCTCGAGATAAATATCAACACAGATGTTTGGCCTGAGAGTCACGGGAATGCATCGTCCTACACACGTCCACCAACAACACAACTGAATCCCTTTACGCTTCATGAAATCTCGTGGAAGATCAGAAAACCACTACAGTCCTGCTTTTCGATGTAGGTTTTGTGACATATTTGAGCTTTGTTAAAAGGGAAAGCTTGTTAAAACTTTCTGTGCTGTTTTCCTCATTGTGTGCGGTTTTTCTGACTGCTTTTGATCAACATTTTTTTCAATGTAATATTGTGTGATACAAAATAATTCTGTATAATATGTTCTGGTGGATTTACTGCAGGACTTCGCTGAGTCCAGACTGCTATGAACTCAAGGAACAAAATGCCATAAACAAAGTACATTTCTGTATTATAATATATATATATATATATATATATATATATGGTGTGCAATGAATGTGTAATGACTGCATTGAAATGGATTCAAGTAAAAAGAACTGCTGCACAACTGATATTGCGATTGCGATACGATTTGCGATATTGGAGGGAATGATCACTTCTCATTTTCATTGAAAAATATTAATATTATATTACATATAAATGTAATTGATTATAGTGTGATTTTTGTAAGGATCTGTACCAAACAAAGATTTTTTCTGTAGTCTGTAGGACAGGATTTTTAGACCGGGAGTCTCTGCAGCACCACAATACTTCATTCAGAATGGTTTGACACATATTTTGCCTTCAACAAATATTGCGATTTGGATATTGCATTAGTCCATATTGCACTTTCAATAAAATTGCGATTAATTGTGCAGCCCTGGTAAAAAGATAAATCCTCTTAGTTCACTCCAGAGCAGTTTGGGTTACATGCAGCTCTGTCAAGAGGGCTTTTCTTCATTTAAAAAATGTTTTTCTTCTCTGTGTGTTCGCCCACGCTGATCTTTGTTATGACATGAGCTTCTAGCCTGCAGTGGCAGGAGGGAACAGCTGTAGACAAGCCGAGGCCCCACAAGACGCTCAGATTCTGTAACTGAGCTGCAGCTCATGCGAGCAGCCGCAGGAGAGACAGCAGCTCCGAGCTGAATTGCATCAACACTGGAGGAGAGAAAAGCAACGGTACTTTGGAAAAGAAAACTTAGGGAGGGTGTACATTTCCCACCAGCACAATTGGGTTTTAACCCTTGTTTTTTGGTTGGCGGTAGCTTTACTTTAATGTTTGGGTCCCACAGACAACACTGCTGTATAGGTACAGTATGTGTCAAAATATGTTTTTTTTCCGCCTTTAAATGTTTTTTTTTCTATTCATTTAACCTTATTCAGACCCAATACAAGGAAAATATGCGATAACGTTGTTAAATATCACCATAAACAGATGATGCTTTCAATATTCCGCTGAATCTAAAACAAATGAAAGGACATAATTTCCAACATTATTTTATTGAACATTGAATTAAATATAAAAGGCAGCACTAAAAAAAACAACGATTTTAAAGTGCAGTTTTCGACTGATAAAAAATGTCTTCTGCGATGTGTCGCAGCCTTTCGAGATATGGTTATTGTGGCAGTTATTATTGCGATGACGATAAAAAAAACAATATGTATCGTGCAGCCCTAATACGTAGAAATATTTTTAAGTAGTGACCCCTTACGTGGAAATACATGAATAACCACAAGGTATTCTTAGTGCACCTAAATAAGGAAATATGACATGTTTATATGTTTAATGGGCTGTGTGTGAACACAAATAAATATATATATATATATATATATATATATATATATGTGTGTGAACACAAATATATATATATATGCGTATATATATGTGTATATGTATATCAATATATATATATATGTATATCGATATATATATATGTATATATATATATCTATATATGTGTATATATATATATATATATATATATATATATATATATATATATATATATATATATATATATATAAAATAATTTTTCGGGATGTAATGATACACTCATCACACAATTTGATACAATTCACGATTTCTTTAACAGAATTAGCTGCAGAAAAACGTTCCTTATTCCTTTATTTATATAAACTGTGCTAACAACAGATGTGTCCTAATGAAAAATGCAACTGAAATTGTATTTTATCTTAAATGACAAAAATTAACTAGATTACAGCCTATAGGCCATTTAAAAAAGAAATGGCATCGCGATTCATAGTTTTTTTTTATCTCAAGCGGTTGTAATGTTTACACATTTATATCAATCTTTAACGATTTCACGGTGCGTCGTTACGTCCCTATTCATTTTATTTTCCAAAAAGTCATTCAGACAAACACGATGAAGAGTATAGGCTAATAGTGACAGTTGCTAATGTTCTGGGTCTGTTGGCCACCCGAGAGGTCTGACTCCCTGTTTGACCTCATAGAACAAACTGTTCTAAAACTCCAATCGGGGAAATTTAATTGTACTTATTTAGGAATTTGGAGCAGTAGTGCTGCATATAAAGCACTGTCCTGTCAACACCAATCTCAGATACAGAGAATATGATTATAAATATGTTTTACAGCTGGCAGAAGAAATGCGTCCTTTCCTGTAGCGGACCTCTGCACCACGTCATCAGCGCAAAATCATAGAAGAACCATCATTAGAAGCATTTGTTTTATAAGATTAGAAAATTAAAGTATAATATTGATAAAGCAATATTAAGTGTGTTTCTTGAGATGGAGTCTTTTATTTATTGTAACATTGCTTTATGTATATATTAAGTAGACACAAAGTGCTGATGTGGGGCTTTCACTGAATCATTTATGTCCGTAGACCATACTTTTTTTTTTGCAAGAAATTGAAATGAAATCAAACGTATTACTATGGTCAATGATTGACAGGCATATATAGAATTTCAAGGCACAAAACTGAGTTGGGATGAAATCTCCTTACATGTACATAAACTGTATTATAGTTCTTCTTATTTTATTTTATTTTTTTTTACATCTTTCTGCTGTATTTGTAAGGATAATAGTCAAACAATATTTCTTACAACCTTGAACTGTTCTATAATAATATTTTGAGTGATTATCACTAGAGATTTGTACATTTGTATTGGCTCCCCTGTCATTTTTCTTGTAATTTGGCTTCCTGGTAACTTCATACCAGCATATTTTAAAGATGAGAAGTCAGACTTATAGCTGAGTTAGTGTTGAGAAAATGTGGGTACAGAAGAAAGAAAGAAAGAAAGAAAGAAAGAAAGAAATATCTGTTTACCTGCTGTCAAGTAATCATTTACATGAATGTGAAAAGAATGACCTGTATGTAACATTAATAATAATAATTCTTATTATTAGTATTGTTAGTAGTAATAGTGGTACATGATCAGACTCTGTTAACAATATATATGACGACTGACAAGCAGCCATTCAGGCTGCAGTAAAGTGCAGATTGCTCTTCTTCACCAAATATATGAGCAATGAAGGACCTTATAAAATGCCTTCTAAAATACCTTGAAACATATAAAAGGATCATGTAAATTCTATATTGTTGCTTCTTTTTTTGCATTGAAACCATGAGATATCAAACATGAGATACCAAACCCAAAAGCTACTGTTTACAGTTTAGCTAGATTCCAACTAGGGCCGCACAAATAATCGCAATTTTATTGAAATCGCAATATGGACTAGTGCAATATCCAAATCGCAGGGTGGGGCGCAATATTTGTTGAAGGCAAAATATGTGTCAAACCATTCTGAATGAAGTACTGTGGTGCTGCAGAGACTGAACTACAAATCCTGTCCTACAGACTGCAGAAAACAGCTTTGTTTGGTACAGATCCTCACAAAAATCACACTATAATAATTTTAATTTCTTTCAATGTTAATACTTTTCAATGAAAATGCGAATAATAATGCAAATAAAACGACCATTCCCTCCAATAGTGAATCATATCGCAATTGCAATATCAGAATCGCAGTTAGATATTTTCCTAATATCGTGCAGCCCTAATTTCAAGTGGTCGGCAGGGAATTTGCTTAACCTGGCCTTTTAAAGTAAATGTTTAAAAGTTGCCTAATTAAGTCATTCATAATCAAATTGATTTCAGGTAAAACGATCTGTTTTCTCTCAAAGGTTAGGATTCTCTGTTATTTTATTTTGAAAGGAAGTTTAAATTAAACACAGGAAATATGTCGTTTCAATTAACATTTAGTTTTAATCAAATAGTTATTTCTGGTAATTTCTCAGGTGTGAAATTGGAAGTTAACACATTATTATTGATGTATTATTGTTATTATTGCAGCCCAGTCATGTGTGCGGAGGGAGCGCGTGCAGGCAGCAGTAAACGGGGTGGATGTTATTTGGGAGACGATGGGCTGAGGGTTTGGGTTGGGCCCGCTGCGGGACACAACAGGGCCGGTGTCGGCTGCTTCTTGTGGAGAGTCTCACAGTCTGTGCAGGCCTTAAACTCATCTCCCGTCCGACCCCAAAGTACACGCAACATGACGCTGTGGGCGACCCGTGTGTGCATCCAATTATTGTGCTCGACAGTGGTTCATTTTCATGTTTTTTTTTTACACTACTTCAACTATTTGAATGGGCCTAAATAAAACATCTGTTAAGAACCTTTTCTTCCATGAGATTAATTTATGCTGTGCCTGTTGTTGCATTAAATGTCCTCTGTGATGGTAGGCCTATACAAGCAACATCTTTTTGACTTGGGCAGTCTTGAAGAAAGACCGATGTAGAGACGACACAAATAGCCTAATGAAAATATATATATATATATTTTTAGCACGAGTGGGCCCAGTAAAAACCGTTATATGAATGAGCGTGTTAATGTAATTGGTTGGCCCATATGATGAAATTCCACATGGTGAACATTTAGGAGTTAGACCACAGTAGTGACAAGAGCACACTATTAATGCAAAGGGTAAGTTCAAAAGATGAACATTTTATATTAAATGTCCTGTGTAAACCTACCCGCATCTTCCAGTCTGGTGTGTCCAAGCGCGCCGCCGTGACCACCGTGCTGATAGGGCAGGTAGGCCCCAGGGTGGTGCGCGGTCACGGGGCTGTGATAGGCCGGGTATCCCAGCGGGCGACCGTACGATGATGCACCAGAGGAGAAGGGCCCGTCGTGCTGCGAGGACCCGACGGCGTGCAGACCGTGGACCGAGTAATGGTTGTGGGATAGGCCGGGGGAGTGCTGCTGGTGTCCGGCGTAGCCGTGGCCGCCGAACTCCAAAAACGCCGATTTGGACGGGTCAGGCGGGACTAAAGTGTCCGATATAGAGCTCATAGTCATCATTGGGGTGAGGGGCAGTGATGTGGCGGGAAATCAAAAAGGGTCAGCTATGACCTCCAGACGGGGGCCATCATAAAGCAACCCACCATCAATGTTAAAAAAAGATCTAAACTTTCAGAGAAGTTTTTCAGTTTCCATAAACCAACAGCAGCCTTTTAACAAGATTTACCTTCGTGTAATGTCACTATATTCCTGCTGAATGATGAGTATTTAAAGCGGCTTTAGGTGGGCTTGCCCTCCGCTACATCCCAGCTGAAGGATCCATGGACGTGACGCTGACTGTTTACCATTGGGAACAAGACGCGGGAAGCTAGGGGCCGACGCGCAGCCAAGACAGCACTCGATGAAAAACCAAAGGAACTCCCGACCAAAAAAGGCAGTTCAACTGATTTAATATCCTTCGAATGGGGTTATTTTCATTCTCACCCTCCAAAACAACCAGCCGGGTGCTTGTTTGGTCCCGTGTTGTGAAGAGGCGTTCGGCAGCACAGAAGAGCGGAGTGTGTTCCTCCTCTTCAGAGCGCACTGTGTGTGTCTGCGTAGAACACACTCTGCCTCCACTCTGCACACACCGCGCGCTCATTGGCTGCGGCGCTTCGCCGTGTCAACTAATCACAATCCGCGCGAGCGGTGAACCGGCTCCTCTCCGTTGAGAGAGAGAGAGAGAGAGAGAGAGAAAGAGAGAGAGAGAGAGAGAGAGAAAGAGAGAGAGAGAGAAGGCCTTATTGCCCACTTTAAAATGAATTATTTAGTGAGTAGCCATTTAACCATTAAAATATAATTCCGTGTGAAATTCTGGACAAAAGATCTACAGGCACCGACGCCTTTCATTAGGTGGCCTCAGGCCGTCGGTTTATTCAGACTCACTAGGCCAGACTCACTGAAATAAAAAGATAAATAGCCTAAATAAAAAATAAAAATAAAAAACGGAATAGCATTCAGGCTAAATAACTGCAAACGTGTTAGGTTTGTTGTAAAATATTTACCAGTTATTTCTCGTTTGAGGTGACTGCTTGAGGCCTTAATTGACTTTATCCTAACTGTGGATCATTATAGCATACGAAGAAAATAAACAGGTCTATCGACGCACTTGATAATCGTTGCATGTGTAATAATATAGTCTATGTCTAAAAATATAGGAATGTTTGCCGTCACGTGTTGCACCGTAGACTACAATGATATATAGGCCTATATTTAAAAACTAACTATTCACCAATACTGTGCACGATTTCATAAAAAAGGCACGATGGCAGGTTGGCTCATGAAACGCAGCGCTTTTCCAAAATAAAAATTCTTCTTCCGTGCCAAAAGCCAAACAAGGCAGATCAGACCAAATTATCTTCATAAGCTGCTGTTGAAAGGCCGCGCAGACCTTATTATCCAAAATTGGTTTTTATTAAACACACACTTACACTCATCCACAAGACTCCAAGTTCCAAAAAAACATCTCATTGTGCTATTTTTCTCTCATTATTTTCTTTCTTATGTTGGCACAAAATGAAGCTGAAAGTGATGAGACTGCGTCTGAAAACCCCGATGGAGAGCAGCGTGATTTTACGCCAACGTAATAACCTTCAGAAGTAGCAGAGTATCTCTCACACACACGCACACACGCACGCACACACGCGCGCGCGCACACGCACACAGAAAAAAAAGATAGATGCACATTTTATTTTCTAACATTATGTATTTCTAAGCCCGTTTGAATGAATCAATGAACGTCAACTCACATCAGCATTACGTTGTGTATAGCTGCGTGATCCTACGCCAATGTAATAACCTTCCGAAGTAGCAGAGTAGGCTATAACACACACACACACACACACACACACACACACACACACACACACACACACACACACACACACACGCACACACACACACACACACACACACACACACACACACACACACACACACTGAGGGCACCGCCTGTGGTCCCACACGAGAGACAATTACAACAAACATCGCCCTCCTAGAGAAACTCCAAAGTTGTGATTTTGGCCGAGCAGAGGCTCGGACACTGTAATCTCGCTCAGATCCCCGTCATTACGCTCATCTGAAGCGGGAATCCCGGACTGTAGGCCTGCTTTCAAATTAAACATTAAACCTCAGCATCACCGCATGCGTATGGAATAATGAGGGATACCTACAGGCATCTCAGTGGAACTAGATCCCAAATCATAAATCATTACTTCACGTGTAATTATTACAGTATAGTCCACGCATGCAGGACAAATAGCCTATCTGAGAATGACTGCAACTTCATAATCAAGTCTTCACTTCGGCTATATGTAGCCCTTTATTATACCAAATTCCCTTTAGTTTTCAGTTTAGGTCACATTTACTGACAGGGATGTAGTGGTGGAATAAAGTACATTTACTCAAGTGCTGAACTTCAGTCCAAATGTTGAGGTACTTGTAGGCTACTTTACTTGGATATTTTCTTTTCATGCCACTTTCTACTTCTACTCCGCTACATTTCAGAGAGAAATATTGTACTTTTTACTCCACTACATTCATCTGTTACAGCTTTAGTTACTAGTTAATTTACACATTAAGATTCATGCACACAAAACACATGTAGTTTATAAAATCTGATGTTTTATTAAATTAAACTAGCCAACAATATAACGGCTACAAGTCCAGCTGAGATGATCAGACCATTAAACACACAGCTGGTTGGATCCTTACACTTTCTACAATGGGAGGAGAGTTCTGCATTGAGTACTTTTACTTTTAATTCTTAACGTACATTTTCCTGATGATACTGACATACCTTTACTTAAGTAACATTTTCAATGCAGGACTTTTACTTGTAACAGAGTATTTCTTTTACAGTGGGCGTTAGTATTTTTACTTAAGTAAAGGATCTGAATACTTCTTCCACCACTGCATGTAAGAAAATCAGCGACATTTGGAACACAGCATTGCATTTACACAAGATGGAATCAGACCTCAAACGTCCCATTATTGAGTCTGAAAAGCCCATAGGAAGGTCCCACCATGGAGCCAGCCTATTGGTGCTCAGCTAAGTAGCTCCAACTATTCAAGTGAACAAGTGAACATTTTAGGTACTTAATACTTCTGCTCCACTTCATTTCAGAGGGAAATATTTCTCTTTTTACCCCACAGCATTTATCTGACAGCTGTAGTTAGTTATGTCTTAGTTTAAAAAGGACAATCATGAAACACATACTTACACTGTAAAAAAAAAAAAAAGGGGAAAAAAGGATTGCCCCATTAAGTCATGTGAACTTGTTTCTTCTCTTTACTGTAACTCCACTTGTCGTGGCACATTTTGGGGTATTGAACTCAGGTTTATAATTTTTCAAAAGTTAAACTTTAACTTACACATTGTCTTGGCTAATTGGGAGTTTTGTCCGGCTTGTCAACGCTCATTTAACTTATGCTGCAGGTTGGAGTCAAACCCGCAGCCACTGTGTCGAGGAGTAAACCTCTATATATGTGCGCCCACTCTACCAACTGAGCTAACCCAGCCACAGTTGCTGCCATTTTTAATTGAGATGGAACTGTAACATAACAACAGTAATGGGCTAATATTGAAGCGTGGTGCTAAGCTATTATTGTAGCGACACTTCAGCTGCATACATAAAGGCATGCGAGTTGGAAAATACTGCTGACATTTGTTCAAATTGTCAACAATAATAGAGCAACACATTTTTTTTTTAACCTAAACACATATGATAAGCTTAAAGATGAAAGCAGTGGTTCCTAACCCCGTTTGGTGTGTGACCCTCTAAAACAGCAGTATAGTCTTGGTACATTTCAGATGTCTGGGAGTTGTTAGCATTTACACCAAAAAAGCTAAAAGTAGGGTATATATTATTGGACCAAAAAATTTGTAAAAAACAAAAAGGAGTATGTGTAGCGGAGTGTTAAGTCATCTTGCGGCCCCACAGATTTATCGTGAGGCTTTCAGAGGAAGCCCGATCCCCAGGTTGGGGACCTCTGGGCTGAACTAACTGTATAAAGTAGTTAAGTTTCAGCTCACCCAGCTTTAATGCCGCTTACACCGCTTCACAAATTGTTAACTATTTCAATTTCTGTGAGTGATTTTTATGTATGTGAGATATATGTGTGTATGTGTGTTTGTTGTGGTATGGTTGTCTAAGCTACTGGATGAAATTTCCCTTGGGATGAATAAAGTATCTATCTATCTATCTATCTATCTATCTATCTATCTATCTATCTATCTATCTATCTATCTATCTATCTATCTATCTATCTATCTATCTATCTATCTATCTATCTATCTATCTATCTATCTATCTATCTATCTATCTATCTATCTATCTATCTATCTCTCTGTCTGTCTGTCTGTCTGTCTACACATGAATGCATTATTAACCACTTCATTTGATTCTTATCCATCTCAAACAATTAATGCTATGTTGTCAAAGAAGAAAAGGAAAAAAAAACTAAACCATATAAAACACAAAGAGAAAAACACAAACATAGACGAATCAATCCGATGTGACCAAAGAGCAAAAGTATCTAATAATGTCACAGAGAATAATATATCAGTCATGGCAATAATTTTTCTACATGTTATGTACACTCCAGGTCTCAAAATATGCAGTGTTTGGTTCTTTAAACTCCAGAGAATTATTCTGAAATATGATGTTTAAGGTGTGGAAACCCTCGATATTATGCTTTACTATAAGTAGGCTGCAATGAAGTTTTAATATCAGAAAATGACTTTTGATGCTTGATTATCAAATACTTTAAAACTTTGACTCAAGTAATATTCTACTGCAAAAGGTGACTTTAACTTCTACCAAAGTCATTTATCTGGTGAGATACTTGTACTTTTATTAAAGTATTGCTTTTATGTACTTTAAACAAGACTACCTACCAGCTGGAGGTAAAAGGTACACGCTATACGGATGTTTTTAGACTCGCCCCGAGGCCTGCGGGGCCCTCTTTAGTCACTAATCTTGGTTTTGACAGGACTCTTTGAAGGCCCTGCTGTCACACACACACACACACACACACACACACACACACACACACACACACACACACACACACACACACACACACACACACACACACACACACACACACACACACACACACACAGAAAAAAAGAGATGCACATTTTATTTTCTAGCATGCACATTTGTCTATTTCTAAGCCCGTTTGAATGAATCAATGAATGTCAACTCCCATCAGCATTACGTTGTGTATAGCTGTAATTTTTCACATGCCAACTTGGGGGAAAAAAAGAAAAAGAAAAGAAATTTGAACATACTGTGGACAAAGAGAGAGAGACACACAGAGAGACTGGCAGACACAGAGAGAGAGAGATGTTTTGGCATGTTTCTTCCCGGTTTCTCCTCTCCTGCCTCTAGGATCAGGCTTATTATACCATCTTGGCTGATGTGTGGAGAGTTATTACACTTCCCAGCCTGCGCTCCGGCTTTCATCTGCAGCCAACATTCCTCCCCTCCCTGATTTCACCTCTGTGAGCGCCGGGCACACCCTCCTCGCTGTGTCAATGCTGTTATTTAGCGGCACAATCTTGCTAAGTCGTCAAATGTCTTTCCTTTTTTATTTTTTTTTATCACAGACAGACTGGAAAAGGCGAAGCGGACATTTGGCAGGGCTGGAGAGACCGGTGCAGCATGGGAGCAAATTATCGCTCTCTTACAAACTCAATTATGCAAGTCTGAAACTAAAAGGTCATCTTTGGCATTTCGGCCGACAGGTTCCAAGTATTCAATGGTTTCCAAATTGACTTCATTGTGAGTCTTTGAAAAAGTACTTGACCTGGAATAAAGTGTGCTTAACATGAATATTTACTTTTCTTAAATTATTTCTAAATGCCAGACTTCAGACCAAGACTTCAGACCAAGTTTGTGTCACATTTAAACCAGAATTTGTGTGACATTTAACAATCTACGTATGGATCTACGTAGGTTAATTTGACGGATTGTTCCTGGTGCCGTCAGAAGTTTCACCAGGAGTCCCTCACCTTCAGTTTTCTTTGTGTTGCCGTTCTAAACTCCGGTCCGTTTAGGAAACAACCAGATCTTCCGAGCTAGCGAGCTACGCGCTGAAGACCAATTAGCGGGATTGCATTGCCAGACCTTCCTCCACAGCGTCGTGGAAGAGGGTCTGGCAAGTCCACACAGCATTCTGGGATGGGAGAAAAACGTTCAATGCTCTGGTTTATTGGCATTTCTTTAAACCAATCACAATTGTCTTGGGCGATACTATGCACCGGACATTAGTTAGCTGTCCGGTGTAGTTAACCAGAGTCCTCACAAATCCACCGGAGGTTAGAACGTCAACAGCGGAAGTTGACGGACATCCGGCCGAAATGAGTGACATCCGGCGGAACCCCCGGCGGCACCGGAACAATCCCGAAATTGAAACATTGTCAATATAGACTACGGTGGACAAAATACACACTGTGATACACGGGTTACAGCAAATAAGGTTTAACCATGTATCCAGCTAATTTAATTGATGCTAGCTGGCATAGTTTCAGGAGCAGGGCCACACTGCAAACATGCCTCTTCCGGTATTCCTATAAATACCCACCTAACCGTCTCCTCTCATTCACTCTTGTTTTTCAACCCAGTCTCACGGCAGTTGGTGAAATGTTCACATAATTTAATCTATTGATTTGTGTACATGGACACGTTTATCTAATTTTTTTCGTGATGGTCAGCACGTTTTTTAATGTATTAAGAGCGAGGTAACGAGAAGTATGAAAGGCCGAAAATCCACATAGGAAGGTTGGTTGGGGGGGTGGATGGGTCAAACAACACAGGACTTTCACCCAGGAGACCGGGGATCGTGTCCCGCGTGTCACGTTTCCTAAACCCAACTGTCCCGTTCTTTTCCTAAACCCAACCGTCCCGTAGTTGTCCCGCATCCCGGGATTCCATGAAACTGCCACAGATTTTAAGGGGCCGTGTTCATTTCACGGAATTCTGTGAGATCAGGTTGCAGCTTCTCTGCTGCAGCCCGACTGACAGAAAGAACTGTGCTGTGATCACGAAAGATGCTTCCCATTGAAATACATTAGTTTAAAAAACATGCTGTCCCTCACAAAAAAAAACGAGATAAATGTGTCCGTGTACACGAATCAATAGATTAAATTACGTGAACATTTCACGAACTGCTGTGAGACTGTGTTGTATTTTTGCACGCCTCCCACCCTCTTTCTGTTCCTCTCCTTTCTCCTCTTCTTTAGGTCCTAAGTGGTTCCATCGTGCCCGGGTGCTATGGCAGATTCCCTACCAAAGCCTCCCCACAACACAGTCAACGCCAAGTCAACTGATGACTACAAGCGACTTCACGTCTCACATACGAGGGACTTCATGCCTCACACTCCAATCATCTTTTATAAAGAAATTGTTTAAACGTATAGTAAAATAGCGTTTAAATTAGTTGATGTATTGTGTGAACAGTCACCTTCATTTAATATTGTATGTGGCGTTTTTTGCGGGGTGCAAATGTTCCACCAAAACAAATTCCTTACCGAGACAATTTTGCAGAGTCACCGCCGCTGCGTTCAGAGCTTAACACCGGTCAAGACAATTGTGATTGGTTTAAAGAAATGCAAACAACCCGGCAGTTTTTTCATCATATCCAGGAGTGTATATCTCCTGTTGCCAGACCTTCCTCCACATTGACAACTGAGGTATAGCCTGCAGTGCTAACACCTCTAATTCAGCGAGTAACATAAGCTAATGACTGCGTTCAAACAATGAACCGATGTGGTTGTTGGCCCGCAGGGGAGGCAATTTGTCATCCGGTGTCAAGGTGAGATGAGTTACTGTCCAACAGTGAGAGATGGAGCTCACTCGCAGCAGACTGTGGGAACATGTGCAGGTCAGTTTACACCTTCAGGGAGGGAGAAAGACAAGATGATGGAGGGGGAGGAAGAGACCACATGTAGGGGAATAAAATCAGACCATTTCAACGAGTTTAAATAGATGATATATAATCATTTAATTTGGACACAAATTATAAACTGTTCCTTGGTTTGTCCTGCAGCAAACAAATACATTCTGAGCAGAAGATGTGACAGAAAACTAAACTTTGATTTCCAAATCTGGATTTTTCGTCTTCCTTCCTCCTCTGTGCCATAGAGCTCAACATTTTTGTCAAAATACTATGCCATTTTTTCTTCCATATATCTATCTATCTATTGTATCGACTTCCTAAACTCCAAAACTCATTAATATAATATTTAATACATTAATAATATAATACAATGTATTGCATTTGTTTGTCTTTTTTGGATTGTGTTTGTATGTTTGTATGTATGTAAAAGCCCTTCCATGGTTTTCTCCGCAAGACCACATTTATTTGCATGTACTGTCGATGTGAACTGTCAAATACCACTTTAAAACTTGAAAAATTTAAAACTTGAAAACTATCACTTTTAAAGTCCATTTAGAACAGATAAAAATTGTGATTCATTTGCGAGTGATTGCGAGTTAACTATGGCAGACTGTTCTCATGAACCATTTGTACATAGAGCTTCGAAAAGTAATGCAGTATAATTTGGATGTATCGCTCATATTTATTGCTGTATGCTCCACAGTGACTGCTGCTGAATAAGAACGCTGTGGACTGTGTAGTGAGGAGGTCGGGGTGGATGGATGGATGGATAGGTGGGTGAATGGGTGGGTGGATGGATGGATGGATGGATAGGTGGGTGAATGGGTGGGTGGATGGATGGATGGATGGATAGGTGGGTGAATGGGTGGGTGGATAGATGGATGGATGGATAGGTGGGTGAATGGGTGGGTGGATAGATGGATGATGGATGGGTGGATGGATGGATGTGTCATAAAACACAGCACTTTCAAGGCAGGGAGCGGAGTTCCCCTTCCCAGGGAAAACAAAAGACTTTCACTCAGGTAACACGTTCCTTCCTTAGTTCCTTCCTAATCTTAACGAGTCATTTTGATGACTAAACTTAACTGTCGTCTGCGCATGATGCTGACTTTTTTCACCTAAACCTAACTGTAATGTGTCCTGAAATGATGTGCAGCTTGCAGTTTGCAGTGCCCTGTACCTGGCACACAGTCACCTTTTGTTGGCTAAACTCAACTAGCAACTGCCGCTGATACGGCAATGTGTCTCGGAGCTCTGTAGCCGGCGTCACGTGACCATCACGTATCATACAAATTGGTGTGCATACATTTTCGTACGATATCGTACATGCCCGTTCCTGAGAATGGGTTGGCTATTGACAACCATGCACTCAATCTTGATTACGTATTTTAATCGATTAATACAAAGTCAGAGGAAAGTGAGAAGGTGAGAAATTAGCTATCACAAGCTGTGTTCTTTCAGTCTTCACACAACTACTTCATACTTTTTTTTCAACATTGTTATTGTTTGTTTGAAGCAGCGGTACATATAGGAACTTTCAGTGACAGAGGAAACAATGGAGGCTTAATTTGCCTTAAGTGATGTGATGACAAGCGGGCCAGTACCTTTTAGAACATGCCAAGAACAGTCAGTCCCAAGGATGGTGACACACATCATGGCCTGACAGCACACACATGAAAGAGGTGCAGCGGTGGAAGAAGTATTCAGATCCTTTAATTACGTAAAAGTAAAAAGTAAAAGTCCTGCATTGAAAATATTACTTAAGTAAACGTATGTATGTATCATCAGGAAAATGTACTTCAAGTATTAAAAGAAACTGGAAATGATCTACACATTTCTGTCAATTAACTTAGTGTTTACCTGGCTAATAATTTCAGCTAGACTTGTAGGCCGTTATATAGTATAATTTATAATAAAACCTGTTTTTTTGCGTGCAAACATCTTAATTTGTAAAGTTTTCGGATTAATGTAGTGGAATAAAAGTAATATATTAACAATATTTGTCTCTTGTCACTCTTGGTCCAGTGGGTAGAGCAGGCCCACATATACTTGGAGGTTTATGCCTCGACGCAGACGTCCAGGGTTTGAGTCCGACCTGTGACGATTTCCTGCATGTCTTCCTCCTTTCTCTCTCTTTTCTCACCTAGCTGTCCTGTCAAAAAAAAGCCCCAAAAAACTAATAATATATATATATATATATATATATATATATATATATATATATATATATATATATATATATATATTTCTCTCTGGAATGTAGCGGAGTAGAAGTAGAAAGTGGCATGGACAGAAAAGACTCAGGTAAAGGACAAGCACCTCAAATTTGTTCCAATTTAGTTCCATTCTAAGTTCCGCCACTGCAGAGGTGTGTGCCTGTGTGTACCTCTATTGCCCTGCGAGGTGAGGTGAGGCTAGGGGTAAGGTAGATGTTTGCCTGTGTGCCTTCTCTCTGCTAAGACTGTAATTATGGCGTGCCATTATGGGGCGCAGAACAAAGGCGGGCCCTGCAGCCCTGCAGCAGCCGGAGAGCAGGGGATGTACCGTTGCCTCTATTCACACCGCAGTTAATAACAATACTCCTCAACGCATTGCAGACAGCGCGGCGTCAACCCTCCCACGTGTGTCTCCTTGTGTGTGTGTGTGTGTGTGAGAGAGAGAGAGAGAGAGAGAGAGAGAGAGAGAGAGAGAGAGAGAGAGACGGGGCAGCGAGGGTGTGTGTGGGACAAAGAGAGAGGAAGACAGAATGTAACGGGTTGGCATGTTTGTAGATGTACAGTAAGCGAGGGAGTTTGAGGACAAGTCAAGTTTGAAGTACACCTGTATTTATCTGCCACTGTGCTGCTGCTGCATGTATGGTTTACCAAGGCGACTTCGTCTGTAAAATGAGCCAATCATCCTCTTAAAATGAAGGGTTTGTCATTGACAATCCAGTCTTGCATTGCTAGACGTATCTTCACAGCGCTGTGGAGGAAAATGTGTTGTAGTTGTGTGTATTTCTGTTGCTGTTTTGTAGATTGATGTGATGTTTGTTTTTTGTTTTTCCTGTATTCCTCATCGTTTATGGTTCTGTTCTGTGGTTGTTGTCTCATTGTGATTGTGTATGGTTTGTTTGTACCCTTGTTGTCTAGTGTTGTCAAGTTTCTGTATTTAGTTGATTTCATGTTTTCTGTTAGTCCTTTCCCATTTCTTGTTTTATTTTGAAAGGTTGTCTGTCTCCCCTTGTGATGTCTAGTTTTACTTTCTGTGTTTTCCCGCCCTTGTGATTACCTGATGTTTTCCACCTGTTCCCCAGCACTTGTGTCACCTGCCTCTTGTTACCTCGTTACCTAGTTTATTTAGCCCCTGAGTTTCCTTTGTCCTTGGTCAGATCGTTTTGTGTGCGTGCCATGTCCTTTGCTCCCGTTTGTGTTTTGTGCCATGCCATGGGCTGTTTCTGTAAGTTTCTGTGTGTTTCCAGTCTCGTGATCCTGTGGGTTTTTTTTTAATCTTTGTTTTTGCTCCAGTTTGTACTTCAGTTTTTGCCCTCTCCTTTTGCGTTTATTAAATCCTTGAGTTCACACCTTTGCCTGCCTGCCTGCCTCTGCTTTTGGGTCCACTAATTCCCAGAACTGTAACAGTATGGTCCTTCCACACATACACTCCTGGATAGGAGAAAAAACGGTCAGGGGTTGTTTCACCAATCACAATCGTCTTGGGCGGTGCTAAGCGCCAGACGCAGTGACTCTGCAAAATAGTCTCAGGGAAGGAACTTGTTTTGGTGGAACATTTGCACCCCGCAAAAGAACATGCCCCTTAATAAATGAATGCCACAATATTAAATGAAGTTAACTGTTCACACAATACAGTAACGTGAGGAATCTTTAAACATATTCTTGCACACGACAGTTTAGTACGGAAGCCCTTAAAAGGCAAGGTGAAAAAAATGGGTAGGGTATAAGCTTAGGTTTTGGCCAAAAATGCCAAAAAACTTTTATTTGACCATGCCTTTTTTGGGCTTCCACAGCTTAGTGTTGGTTTTTAGAAAAGAAATATTTTTATCGATATGGAAAACTATTTCTATCATTGGCATGTTGTTAAACCAATAGGGAATTATTGCCTTCTCATTGAACAAACAATTCTTTAGAATGCTCATATATTTATATGCATGGACTTATCAAAATTGTGTGACCACTGCATGAACTTCACAATCCACACAAAAAAAAGAAATGAGATGAAAGAACAGATGATAGCAGTTTCAGCAGCTGTGTTCTCAGATCTTGCCCTTATCCTCTGGTTGACCCCAGAGTATTTATCATCTCATTGAAACTAGTCTACCAACACTGAAAACATGTCTCTGGGAAAGTTTAGCATGTCTTAATTGTCCTCTTGCACAGCTGACAGAGGGACCAGATGCAGTGACACTGTAATTCTGGTTGTTCATCATGACAGACAGCTGCCCTCTGCCTTTTTCAGAGGCTGGCTGGGCAGTTATTTCTACAAATGTGTCTCCAGACAGAGCACACACACTCTGCATACACACTGATTCATCTGTTATTAAGATACATTGTGAGGGATTATATGTTATTACACTGTATAGCTGATATTGTCTGTAAAACCTGGCTAGCATTGAGTCCTGCACGCAAATTCACGAATCCCACTATGGCCACGCCAAGACCCGCTCTACGAAGCAGCTCGATTGGTTGGGGTTAGGCATTTCACCTTGAGTGGTTAAGGTTAGGATAGCCGATTGGTCAGGGGATATGACCTGAACAAATCGGGTTACGTTACCTTGCGTAAGCATGGACGCCTGGCCAATAAATGCTATTGAAGGGCGGGTGTTGGCGTGGCCATAGTAGGATTCGTAATATCGCATCCTGCACAACTGAATGTTTTCAGGTACCAAAAAAATGTATGCCATTCAAAGGATTTAATCTGGAAGTGTTACAACTTGATTGTGAAAATTCATTTCATCTTGTTAGGTCAAACTATTTTGATTTGAATTTGAATTCATATCATCTTCAAAGATATACGTGCACACCGCGACAGTTTAGTACGGAAGCCCTGAAAGGCAAGGTGGAAAACAAAAGTTTTGTTTATTGTTGGCCAAAAAAACAATGGAGATAGGTAGGTACAATATACTATCTCCTACAAGGGTATAAGCTTAGGTTTAGGCAAAAAAGACTGAAAAAAGAATTTTTTTTTTTACCTTGCCCTATTAAGGCTTCCATAGCTTAGTGTTAGTGTTTAGAAAAGAAATATTTTTTATCAATATGGAAAACTATTTCTATCATTGGCATGTTGTTAAACTATTAGGGAATTTGGTTCAGTAATTTCCTTTCTTGGTGAACAAGCAATTCTTCAGAATTCTCATGTATTTATATGAACGGACAAAAGACTTAAGATGGACACATTTATCATTGTGAACATGAATACAGGTGTGTACATGTTTCAATATGTAGTGTGTGTACAAAAGCAATCTGGTAATCCTTGAATAGTCCTAAGGATTACCCAGAAAAGCAGGCTGTAAATCAACTCTCTTAAACTCTGCTAAACCACTTCCAAATATTACAATAGCTCATAATTATCATTATAACCACTGTGGTCAAATAGTGTGTGGTTTTGTTGTACAGTGGTTCAGGGAACAAAACCAGAACCAGGTCATTTTGCTTCACACACAGAATCCCCAGAGCTGGATGTTCACTGTTTGGCTTGAGGGCACTTCAGCAGTGTTAGTGTGTGCTCACAAGGAGTACAGTATGTGCTTCATTCTACTGTTCTAGAAATGAGACAGGGTGGACACAAAAGGGCTGTCACTTGTCAAATAGCAAGTTTAAACAACATGTTCAAATTAATAAAATGCCTCACTAACATATCTGTAAAACGTCAGCAACCAGCCTAACCTTTATACACAATGTTGTGTATTAAAAAATTGGTAATATGACCATGCACTGAATGTCGTTCATATACTATTTATATTAGGGCTGTCAACGTTAATGCATGCGATTAATCTAACCCTGAAGATAAGCCTTTTTTAACGCAAAGTATACATTTTGTCAAGTTTGATCCCCAAACTGTTCCCGTTATCGCAGCGTGGATGGTTACCCTTTGTGTGATCAGAGGCGGTTTAGAACTGAGACGCCCCAACTCAGAGTAGTTTCCTGTATCTGTGTCACGTGGGCTCTGCTGCCACGCCTCTTTAGGAGACTAGCGGCAGGTCTGTGTGTATTGACTTCAATGGGAGAAGTGAACGTGAACACAGATTATGAGCGTTTCTTTTGCCCCATAGTCACGAAGAGACATTCTTCACAAGCCACATATATTCTGAACTTTCTGACACTAAAATGGCATTTTTCAGACGGACACATCAGGAGACAATTAACTTAGTTTGAGACCTGTTTCTGTCTCGGGAACGAACTCTCGCGAGATCTGGCAACAATAAGAAGCTAACGTCAACTAACGTTTGTGAACGCCCTCAAAACTGATTTCTGTGATGCTAAATATGTCTTTAGCTGTGTAAATATCTAATGTTAGCAAAAGAAAATATTAGTGCTGTCAAGCGAGAATATTTAATCGCATTAATGTCATAGTTAACTCTCGAGTAATCGTGATTAATCGCACATTTTTATCTATTTTAAATGTCCCTTTATTTCTTTTTGTCCCATTATATTTTCTCATTTTAATTCTCTTATCAACATGGAAAAGTGGATTGGCTTGCTTTGTGCAAATGTTTTTTTTATTGAAAACATCATTGGCATATATGTAGTGTTCAATATCACACTAACATTCACACTTGGAGCTAATAATCTGCCACATAATGTAACACTGTTACCTCGATTTTCCATTGCAGGTAGTACTGCCTCATGCCTGAGGCGAGCGTGGCTGTTCCTACTGTCTATGGGCTCATAGCGTCGTCAGCGGCATAGCCATCGTCATAGCAACTGGTTTCCCGTGACTCATTTCCTGGTTCTCGTTCTCGTTCGTAACCAACGTAAAATCAAGGAGAGGGTTAACTTTTCCTGCTCCAGGTTTCCCACCGTGGTCAGAAAGAACACGGGAGACACTTGTTTCTCTCTCTGACTGTAGAGTCACTACTCGCTTGCTCCAAAGCTAATCGCCGTGACGACCCTACTAGCTAGCTACGCGGCTAGCAAGCTAGCAAGCCCAAACAGCGGCGAGTTTCCGGTCCGCGAAACCCGCCCTTCAATCAATACTATTGGCCAAGCGTCCAAGGTAACGTAACCACATTTGTTCAGGTCCTATCCCCTGACCAATCCGCTATTCTAACTACTCAACCCCAACCAATCGAGCCGCTTCGTAGGGCGGGACATGGCGTGGCCATAGACAGTTAAAGAAGTGGACTAACAGATCCCGTTGCTCTCTCTATGCGTTAATCGTGCGATAAAAAAATTGTCGGCGGTAAAATGGGTTTGCGTTAACGCCGTTAATAGCGCGTTAAACTGACAGCCCTAGAAAATATGAATTAAATAATTCAAATATAACTGTTCATCCATCCATTTAGGAGACAGGAAGTGTGTAGCGTTTCATACCATTGGGGCTGCTTGAAATGCGCTATCCTTAGTATAGAGGATCTTTGGTGTGATACGTGTGGCACGGCGAACGCAAGTAATTGTTTACAGAGACGTGCCAGTTCTGCTGAAGTTTCGTTATAAAAACCAAAGTTGTGTGCACTTATTGTATGCACTTAGTGATGAACTGTCCTTCCGCTGAAGCATGACAACTTTGAAGTACCATCTTTGAGCAAAACACATTTTTGCTGATGTTAGCAAAGATGCTAGTGCTGGGAAAGAGTCTACAAGCTGTGCTCATCAAACGACACTGGCGGAGTGCAGCCGGGGTGAGTTTGTTAACAAAACGACGTCTTGCATTGCCAGACCTTCTGCACAGCGCTGCGCAGGAAGGTCCTGGCTAGTCCACACAGCATTCTGGGATGGAAGAAAAACGTGCTCTGCTATGTTGGCATTTCTTTGAACCAATCACAATCGTCTTGGGAACTTGTTTTGGTGGAACATGTGTACGTTCAAAAGTAGTTTTAGTCGTGGAACAGAAAACTCAGATTGGACAGATAGTCTAGCTAGATGTCTGGATTTACCCTGCAGAGATCTGAGGAGCAGTAAACCAGAGTCCTCAGAAATTCACCGGAGGTTAGAACGCCAACACAAAGAAAGAGGAAGGAGACGGACATCCAGCCGAAATGAGGGACATCCGGCGGAATTTCCAGTGGCACCGGAATAATCCCAGAAATGAAACGTCGTCAATAGACTACCTTCGAGGGGAACTATTGTTACGAGAATACATGAACTGTACGACGCTGAAAAAGCTACAAAAGCTACTTCTATTGCACTTACTGGAGACCACTGGACATGGTCGTCACAAGCAGGTGCATATGGTAAGCTGGCCCATATTCCAAAAAGGTACTTGGATACACCTGCCTCAACAGTGCCATGTGGGAGACTGTTCTCTTTGGCAGGCAACATTCTGCAGAAGAAGAGGTCAGCTCTATTATCTGAGAATCTGAACAAGCTCGTCTGCCTGAGCAACTGGTTGAAAGAAGACTAGACTGTATGATTGGTTGACAGGAGGCATGTTGCACGGATGCACACTGTTTGAAGTAAATATCTTTAACCAAGAATGTAGAGACTGATTTGTTGTTGCATTCGTTTGAGTTGATGTAACTATGCAAACAAATCCCAGGTAAACTTTTTGTTGTTGTTGTTGTGACTTTACAGCAGACATTACTTTGTAACATTTGTTGGTTACTGCTGAATATGTCTGCAGTTCACATGGATGCCTCTAAAAATTTAAATTGTTAATGAACACTTGTTTAGTAGGGGTGGAACGGTACATGTATTCGTATTGAACCGAAACGGTACAGGCCTCTCGGTTTGGTACATGAATTTACACAGAGAATACACGGTATAAAAATACATATAACTTGCATACAAATTAATGAATGCAATGCGGAACTACTGTTAGATCCGCGTTTCTTAGGGGCACCTAATCTGTAGCCCCCACCGCTCTGAAGCTCCCGAGCTCCACCTACATGTTGACGGTCCAGTGAGTGAGTCAGAGCTAGCAGCAATAAGGACCCGCCGGCATGATCGCAAGTTTGGGAAAACTTCGGTTTCCCAGTCGGTTCCAGTAGTACAGGCGGTATGTGAGTGGAAATACAGCTAAACATGCTAACGCATATCCAACGCCATCACCCAGATGTACCAATCACTGGAACGAGACAAATAAATGGTCCAACTTCTCCCTTCTCGTGCCACGGAAAGCTATCTCACAGTGACTGCTCATTTTATTGACTCTGAGTGGGAAATGAAAGCGTCAGTTGTACAGACGCGACCCCTGTATGAGCAGCACACAAGCACTCACCTAGCTGAGAAGCTACAGGAGGTAGTGGCCAGTTGGCAGAGGTATGCCTGTTGCACTTAATAGCAAGAATACTTGTGTGGGGGAAGGTCTCGCCTAAGTAGAATTTGCTGTTTTGTTATTATTCCACGTAATTTGCACTTTCATAAAAAAAGAGATGCTGTATTTTCTGCTGTATTTATAGCTGATTGTCTTATTTTGTTTACAAGTTCCAGATGGAGTCTGGAGATGATGTGGGGTACTTATTGTTTACATCTTACTTTATACACTTTATACACTATACACCAAGGGGGCAGGCTTCTCTCCACAGAGTGAAGCCTCCTATGGCGCCATTTTGATGCTAATAAGCTATCACCCCCCGTTAGCATTCCATTGACTGCCATTCATTTTGGCGTCAGTTTGACAGCCAATATCTTTACATCTGAAGCATTTAAATACTTCATTTGTCCATTGTTTATTTCTAAAGAAACACGACAATGTATAAAAGGCTACATTACCTTGTACCTCACGTTATGGCTCCGTAGCAGACGTTTTTATAAAAATAGGCTAACGATTGGGTCATAACCACGCGACTAACTGTCTCATAGTAGAGGAATTACCGTACAGTACAGGAGAAGCTCGCAGGCAGTTTGGACTTACATCAGCTGTTTAGTTTAATTACTAATGTTAACTATCATTTTAGTTAGCAATAATTAGCCTGTGCCTATGTTATCTCCTTACATATACCTACGCTCTCCGTCTCTGATAGATTGGGAATGATTGAGATTTCTCTTGGCACAGCTACCAGAAGACTTACAACGTTCAGACACATTGCTCACGTCACATCTACGTCGGCAAGCTCAGTTTGCAGCTGCGCAGTAACGCTCAGCTATCACTGGAAAAGTGCTTCTAATAGACTACACTGGTCTCCGTCCAGAGCAATGGGATATGTTGGTCCACTTCTTCTATGTCAATGGTTGCAACTAGCTCAGGGGAAAGACTGTATGACACTACGTGGTACAGCCTGCGACATGCACAATAAAAAATAAATAATTGTCTTCTGCATTTTTGTTTTGCTTGTTGTTCTATTGTACTGAACCGTGATGTCTGAACCGAGGTATGAACCGAACCGTGACTTTTATGTACCGTTCCACCCCTATTGTTTAGTAAATGTTAATGGTTGAGATAATACAACTGAAGAATGCTTCTTTAAACCAGTTAGGCATGCATTTATTTATTTCAACACCGCACGTTTATAAGTAAATCCTAGTATTTTAAATGTGCCATTCATCGTGATTTATCACAGCCCATGACTGTGATTAACTTGATTACATTTTTTGATTGATTGACAGCACACATTTATGTATTCAATCAATCAAGCCAATACGACTCCACTTGAGAGGGCTGTTCGGTTGTAACTTCTTTGAGGTCATGCTCCTTCCAGTCTCCACCTGCCTGTACATTGCTCTCCATGTATGTCACAACGGGTGCTACACTGTTTCCTAGTAACGGTGGTAAACGGCTGCACTTTGTTGAGGAAAGCGTGACGCAGATGTACAGCAGATTGGAAAAACTAGTCGACAAGTGTTTAACTAGACCTGCAGGGTTAGATGGAAAGAGGACGCACAAACTCAGATTTGGACTTAAATGCCTAACTGAAAATCTTTTGCGATGACAGGTAGACCATGATACGATGTCCTATCTGTCACCAGATGCAGTTCTCAATCACCTGTATTAGCACATGTACACAAACACTCTGATCTCTTTACGTCATCTGAAATTTGATCCAGGCCAAAATTCACAGACACCTCAGATGAGATGCTCAAGTTTGTACTAGAGGAATGTGTGTCCTTGTTTTTCCTGTGCGTGCACTTATGTCTTTGATATTTGTATCATTTTCCCACCCTGTGTTTTACATTTTAAATGTGTGCGCATCGGCCGGCGGTTAGGTGTGTTAGCTTTGATCTTTGTAGGTGTGTGTCTATGAGTGTGTTTCATTGTGAGTGGTTTGTGGTTCAGTGTGAGTCTCTTGTGTGTGTCCTCTGTGAGTGAACTATGCTGAGTGCCTGAGGGGTGCGGCAGGCGGGCCCACTTTGAGGAGCAGATTTAGCTAATTGTTCTGAGGGGAAGATAAAAAGAAGACATTCCACAGCCCAGTATGTTAAAGTGGTGAAAGGTTGGAGACAATAGGTGCAGTTATGGAGTTAAATACAGGTTATGTTTTCAAGTGCGCATCTATATGTTTAAAGGACAATGCCGGAGCAAAATGATCCTAGGGGTTCCATGGCATGAAAATTTCACTTTTATGAGTTTTTTTAACATTAATATGAGTCCCCCCAGCCTGCCTATGGTCCCCAATTGGCTAGAAATGGTGATAGGTGTAAACCGAGCCCTGGGTATCCTGCTCAGCCTTTGAGAAAATGAAAGCTCAGATGAGCCGTTCTGGAATCTTGCTTGTTATGAGGTCATAACAAGCGGCGTTACCTCCCCTTTCTCTGCTTTGCCCGCCCAGAGAATTTGGCCAACCCATGAGAGAGAGACATCATGGCTTTCAAACGAGCAAAGTGGCAGTTGGTCAAGGCCACACCCCCCCCCCCCCCCCCCCCCTCTCCTCCTCAATGTCTACAGACACAGAAATGGCACGTTCTGAGGAAAGCTCATTGTGGGACTGGCTCTAGTGGCTGGAATTCTGGACCAAGGCTGAATTTCGGGAAAGAGACTTCAGATACAGTATTAGGGGACCACTGAGGCCTATATAAAAGAGACTTCAGATACAGTATTAGGGGACCACTAAGATCTATATAAAAGCATTCAAAAAGCAGCATGTCATAGGACCTTTAATAACACATGGATACCGAGTCGAACATTCTCCGGGATATGTTTTAATGCTAATCAAATGCGTCTCTAGCAGTCGAATCATGAACGCCGTGTTTGAGCTGTTACTGGTTACTGGATGCACGGCGTTCATCGTTCGACTGCTCATGACTGTTTTCCAAGATGGTGCCCGCATGTAAACATGAATGCTACTGTCTTTATAATCTATCTTTTTAATAAACTGTCTGTACACTTACAAAGTTCTCAATGCTTCGGTTTACATGTAG
Source organism: Gymnocephalus cernua (assembly GCA_023631565.1). Lineage (NCBI taxonomy): Eukaryota > Metazoa > Chordata > Actinopteri > Perciformes > Percidae > Gymnocephalus > Gymnocephalus cernua. Next base: position 31,899,497 of record CM042441.1, on the reverse strand, counting down.
GACCCTCATTATGCTACTGTGGAAGTGTGGTGCTATTTTGAGTCTTGTTAGTGGTATAAAATAGTGATTTACCATGTGACCCAAAAGCTAGCGTTAGCAGCTAACCACCGGTTTGCTGTAGCTTGTTTAAAGCTAGAGACGCATTCAATTCGCATGAAAACATATCCCAGAGAACGGTCGACTCGGTACACATATGTTATTAACCCCTAGGTTCATGTTGCGCCAGAATTGTACTTTAAGGTAATGACTGTAGAATAGGACAGTCTGGCGAGGTCGGTGACTCGAGTCTGTTTGGTGTGTTCCTTGCCGTCGTCAGTCAGAGAAGCTGTCAGGATCCATTTTGGCCGATTTGACTTATTGAATCAGCCAGTGGGCAGTTGGACTCAATGACCAATCTGATTGGTGGAGTGCTAGCCCCTGACTAGCGAATCAGTGCACAAGAAAACCGGAGCTGACAACGCCAGTATCTTCTTATTACTCGCCATCGTATGTTCTTCCGTTCAGCAAGTAATGACAACAATGATCCTTCTTGACTACTGTCAACTCTCTCTGATGAAAATAATGACTGACGACAGCATGCTCTGTGTTTACTACGTCTAGAGAGATGTTCCGTTATTTCCGTTTTTCATTTTTTTGGGCGACAATACAGATTAGCGCTGCCTGCTGTTATGGAGACACATTACGTCTCGTGCACGCACAGAAAGTACACTCAAGTCGGCGTTGCTTCGATGTGTTCCAAGGCACTTTTTTGAGAGACGGGAGCCGACTGCTCAGTCCGACTGCCTTTTCTGCCGACGGTCGGCCGTCAGGTTGGTGTGTCAGAGCCTTACGCTTTCTCTGTCTTGGCGTTCTAAACTCCGGTGGATTTGTGAGGACTCTGGTTAACTGCTCCTCAGATCTCTGCAGGGTAAATCCAGACAGCTAGCTAGACTATCTGTCCAATCTGAGTTTTCTGTTGCACGACTAAAACTACTTTTGAATGTACACATGTTCCACCAAAACATGTTCCATCCTGAGACTATTTAGCATAGGCACCGTTGCTCTGTCCAGCGCTTAGTACTGCCCAAGACGATTGTGATTGGTTTAAAGCCCCAGTGTGTAACATTTTTAGTTGTTCATTATCAAAATCTGTGTTGCCCGTTCACAAACTTCTCCTTTTTTATGAATATTTACCACCACCATCAATTTCAAGTATTCCTACTGGCTTGAAATTTTACATTTGCATGAACTGGGGTAGACGCTCCATATTCATGCTCCATCTTGAAATATGTTAGCCGGTAAGGGGACATACAGGAGATACTGCTCCACCTTTCGCGTTTTCGCTGTCACAACTCACAGGTGGTGCTAATGGGTATCGTCGCTGCCAGGCCCCGGCAAGTTTGAAGAAGGAAACATGGAGGACCACACGTATTCAAAATCCAAATTTCAGGAACAGGAGTTCTTCTTCTTTGCTCAGAAAAATGAACTTAAACCAACGGACCTGATCGCCGGAGGGAAAGCTGGATGAAGACGTGGATGACATCTTGGCTTTTTGAAGCGTGAAGGCTACCATAGCTGTAATACGGACTTTGAACTGCGTGGCGCGAGAGAGTTGATTGGGATATATGATCTCAACGCTAGATGGGAGAAATTCCCACACATTGGACCTTTTAAAGAAATGCCAATAAACCTGAGTATGTTTTCCTCCCATCCCTGAATGCTGTGTGGACTAGTCAGACCCTCCTCCACAGCTCTGTGAAGAAAAGTCTGGCAAAGTGAGGCTAACCCTAACCTTAACCCTAATGCCCCAGTGTGTGCTGGAGTTGTCTGAGGTCCCCAAACCTAAAATTAACTGTCGTCTTCGCATGACGATAACCTTTTGTCGACTAAACTTAACTGTAGCAACTGCTAAAAGGACCGTCCAAGGGGCCAGGCTTCTCTCCACAGAGTGAAGCCTCCTATGGCGCCATTTTGATGCTAATAAGCCATCACCCCCCGTTAGCATCCCATTCACTGCCATTCATTTTGGCATCACTTTGACAGCCAATATCTTTACATCTGAAGCGTTTCAAGACTTCATTTGTCCCTTGTTTATTTCTAAAGAAACACAACAATGTATGAAAGGCTCCATTACCTTGTACCTCACGTTATGGCTCCGTAGCAGACGTTTTTATAAAAATAGGCTAACGATTGTCATAACCACGCGACTTACTGTCTCATAGTAGAGGAATTACCGTACAGTACAGGAGAAGCTCGCAGGCAGTTTGGACTTACATCAGCTGTTTAGTTTAATTACTAATGTTAACTAGCATTTTAGTTAGCAATAATTAGCCTGTGCCTATGTTATCTCCTTACATATACCTACGCTCTCCGTCTCTGCAAGATTGGGAATGATAAAGATTTCTCTTGGCACAGCTATATATATAGGTCTATGGGACCGTCACCTCGCCGTGCACTGTACCCGGCTCACAGCCACCTTTTTTCAGCTAAACCTCAACTGCATCGGCCTCTGAAACGACAGACGTGACCGGTCGTCACGTGACTCTCCGGCGGTCAACTATTTTATGGGATTCCATTCGAATTGTCTTGCATAACTTTTCATACAAACCTGGTCATGAGAATGCCTTGTATGAATGATGAATGTATCATCAGGGTTATAACGGTCAACATGTCCATATTTCAAACCTTTTCCTTTCCATCATAATTGCAATCATCATCACCATATTCTTCATCATCAACATTATTCATGATAATAATCATAATAATACGTTCCGAATCCTCCAAATTCTCGGGTTAAAAATGGGAAGAACTTTATCTTCAACTTTGCCACGATGCCAAATGACTGAAAAATGACTGGATATGCAGAACAAAAAAAACATTAGCTGAACCTCCAACCATAACAGGTGTGTGCATGTGTGCAGTTGTCATGGATCTTGCGTGTGTGTGTGTCTGTACAAATTGAGCAATTCCCTCGCTCTTCACTTCCTCTCTCCCACTCCACTCAAGTAACAGCGACATCAAGCCAAGAGAAACAGACTGGGGAGCTGCTGCGCTCAACGTTCATTTCTCTCCATTTCTCTAAACCTCTCCCTTTCTTCTTTTTTTGCATTTCCTTCTTCCCCTCACCCTCTTTCTCTTGTTTTACTATCAAAACACACATTTGCTCACACACATAAACAAACACCTGCACATGCATGCGCCGTACCACAGGGAGATGATGAATATCCTACGTGGATGGGCTGAATTAAAAACAACATTAATGAGAAAGCTCTAATTGCCGTCATTCATCAGCCTGTCCAGAGTTGAACTCTGAGGCCTACAGATCAGATACAAGTCAGAGCGACTCCCATACTGTTATATTAGGAAAAGACTGAGTGATTGAGTGAGTGGGTGAGAGCCAATATTTTCCATATTGTACACATTTATTTTGTACTATATGGAAGCCCATAGGTGACTTTATTAAAACGATAATATAAACTTGAAAATGAAAATGTAGTACCACAATAGCATCATCATTTTCTAGGGATGCACCGAATCCAGATTTTTGGGGTTTGGCTGGATATCGAATCCACTGTTTAAGATTATGCCAAATCTGAATACTAGGGGTGTAACGATATATCGTGGTACGATTTATCGCGATGCAAAAATGTTCCGATATGTATCGTAGAGGTATGGCGATATTATTATAATTTATTTATTTTTTATTTCTTTATTTTTTATTTATTTTTTTTTTACTACCACCATATATGTGCTGACACACATACCAGACGGCCGACCATCAGCAGAAAAGCCAGTCGAGATGATCAGTCACGTCCCCGAGGTCCAAAAAACTGCCTCGGGACACATCAAAAAGACGAGAGGAGACAAGACGTAATACATCTCTATAACAGCAGGCGTCGCTAATCTGTATTGTTGCCCAAGAAATGACAACCGGCAGCTGATTGGACGAATGCGTCACATGGGTTTGTTTTCTACGGAAATTCAAAGCCAGACTGTCAGTGCTGATCTCATATTGTACTAAAATAGATCTCATATTGTACTAAATATTGTACTAAAATAGTTCACTGAAACGTGTTTCTGAAAACATTTTAAGCGAGAAATAGGCCATGCAGTTGCTGAATCTGTCTTCATTTCAGATCAACAAAGGTCAGTTTAAAAGATAGAAGAAGAAGAATGATATATCGACGTCTGTTTAACCCTATTGGTTGAGCTACCGCACCCGCGAAACGCTTGCATTCACTGCATCAACGCTCAAATGAATCGCTTGAACTGAGCAGTAGCAAAATGAGTTCGACTTCGACTGAAATTGAAATAGAGAACGCCCCGTCCACTTACAAGTCCGACGTCTGGCAGCATTTTGGTTTTCCAGTTACTCAACAGGAGGATGGTAAAAAAACAGACAAAACACGAACTGTGTGTACACTGTAAGCAAACACTGTTATACACGACGTCGAACACAACAAATATGTGTCATTTAAAACAGTACCACAAAGACAAACTCCTGCAACCGGGTGCGAAAAAGAGAGTGAAAGAAGGCCAAATATCTATAGAACGTAGTTTTGCTTCAACGTGGTCTCAGTCAAGTGCAAAAGCTCAAGAAATAACCAGGTGCATCGGAGTTTTTATCGCAAAAGACATGAGGCCATTCTCCGTCGTCGACAATGTTGGATTTTGCGAACTGGTCAGGGTAAAAAAAAAAGCTCTTTGTGTTGAAATTACTTGAACAGGACACTACTTGTGTGGTGTTTTTTTTTTTTGCACTTTTACTGCTTAAAGAAGTTATCTCTTGGGCTATCCTAATTCTAATTTCATGATACAATTCTGTTTTATTGGTCAGTGACACCTAGTCAGTTGTTGATTTTACATACAGAAGGTTAAACTAAATCTTGATTTATATTGAAGTATTGTACATTCTTTAAGTTGTATGTATAACAAGACAGTTATTGAACACTGTTAATCTTAAATAAATAAATGTAATTTGATTTTCAGTTGAATTTTTGCATTTTTTTCAAAATATCGTGATACATATCGTATCGTGAACCCAGTATCGTGATACATATCGAATCGTGAGCTGAGTGTATCGTTACACCCCTACTGAATACCAAATCCTCCTCCCATCCTCAGTGCATTAACACAGTAAACACCTTAATGTATGTAATGTACCTGAAGTTGCTGCATTCTGGCTGCTGTCTGTAGATTCCTTCATGCACAACTCGTATTCTTTCAGATGTTTCATACCAGATGTTGTAACAGCGGCCATGTTGTGTGTTGTTTAGGCTCCTTGCCAACACGAGACAAATCGGCGTTGCAGATTGAACATGTGACTGAAAGTTCTGCCAAACAAACCCTTTTTCTGCTCACCAGTTCCATGTTCACTTTCTCACAGCCGACTGCATTGAACGCTCCACCTACGTAAACACCTTCCCGTAATCAACGGTGGTGTCATTACATTGACCAGCGTAGCGCGCACGTAGGGTTCGGTTCGGTGTCGCTCGGTATCAGCCGATATGCAAGTTCAGGTATCGGAATCAGTTTCGGGAAGGGATCGGAACATGTCCAATTATGGGGTTTAGGCGCAGCACCTAAGCCCAATGAATGTAAAATAAACATGTGCATCAAAACTGAATACATTTTCTCAGATCTAATGGTTGTAGTTAGTCCTCAGTGGACTTCTTTAGCAAGTTTTGTCCTTAAGCTTTTTGAGTGTTATTTATTTATGTATTATCTGCTGTAGCTTTTCCAACGTTGTAGACACATATGGTAATAATAATGGTCCAAAATGATGTCAAATTGCATTTTTATTTTATTTTATTGAAAAACATCACATTTTCTTGAAAAATACGTGCACCCATATCTTCCAGAAACGTAAAGAAAACACTGCATGTCTTATTTGAGTAGCTGAAGCAACAGGGAGTGAGGCGGAGGGAGTGCCCAGAACGCCGTTTGGCTCATTTTCTGTAACCAGCATTGTATTAGTCTTGAGACGAAAATGCTTATTAGTTTTAGTCACATTTTAGTAATTTGTATCCTTTATAATTTTATAGTTTTGGAAAGCTTTTCAAAAAGTTAAAGTGGATCTTAAATTAACATTTAGCACTGTTAGAATGCCTTTTTTTCAAATTCCAGAGTGAACTTTCACGCTCAACAAAAACATTACGACAGTAATTCATGAGGAAATATATATAAGCATTAAAACCAAAATAACAACTTTGTTTTAATTGTGAGTTTTAATTTATTTAAAATAGTTTAAAAAAAAAGATACATGGATTTAATGTATGACAGAAAGTTATTTTAAGTCAAGGGAACCTTGAAACAGAATAATCTTTAACCTGATCATCATTATTAAATACATTAATGGTTATAAAAGGTATCAGATGAACTGGGTAATAAAACCGAATGCAATTAAAGAAAAACATATGACCCAAATGAAATGTTTTTTTTAAATTTATTTTAAATTTATTTTATTTAAAGACAGCCAATTGACATCTGCACAAGAATAGCTTTCAAAGGTCACAGACGCAACTTGGCATAATCACAAAGGATGTAGCAATAGTTGGGTGACAAGTTTTTTGAAGTAATGGCATGCATGTTGGATGTGGAAACTTAGGTGAGGCTGTGAGGGAACACCTTGGTTGAAATGTGCATATGAGAGGAGCGAAGCATGGGACGTGTGGGTGTGTGCCGTGCATTTACTGAGACACGCCTTCCTTCACCATTGTTTTTCTTCTTTATGATAGACAATGCCAATGAAATAGTCAATAAAAAAGGACTTGCATGTGCATGTGATTATAATTATAGGTTAATATGCCTCTCATGCTTTGGTTGTCATGGCGATTGACCTCATAATAAAAACTAACCTGGTGCAACACTTTGTTCCCTAGAATGCGTTTTCATACGACTTATTTGTTTTGCTAGTGACGCCATTCCTGCCAAAATAACTTTCAGTTATGGCAAGCCATTTTATTTATTGACGTCACGTTTGCCGTTCCTGTTCCTGTATTGGGCTTTCAATATTAGTTATCCAGATTCCTGTCCAGAATGAACATTGCAGATATCTGCAATAGAACCCTTCTAGGAAGAACTCTATTTTTTAGATATCTACAATTCAATTATCGCTAGTCATAATTTAAATTCCATTTATTAACTATTAATGCCCAATTACACTTTTTAAGGACTTAAAGAGATCTATTCTAAATTTTGTTTTGACAAGTACAATGAAAAGAAATACAATATATACTAGTAAGAATGTTATTGTGGATATCTTTAATTACCATTCTGAATCAGTCTGGCTGTCACCAGACCAAGCTCAACAGATTTCATATTGAACATTAGTCTGGGGAGTCTGCTCAGTATTTTCTCTGCACAAGAGACGGGATCAACGGGCATAGTTCAAATGACTCTGTAAGCAATTGGATAGTCCTTCAACCAACCAACCAAGCGACAGCGGTATCAACGGATTGCTGCGCTTTGGGGGCCGGCTTGTTGAATGTAAACAAGATGCTTGCCGTTGCTTCGTCATCGTCATTGTGTTAAACCCGCCAATAGCGCGCAGGTGGAAAAGCCAGTTTGTGATTGGTTCCCTCAAAATTGTGAACGGAATCAGGAGAGATAAACGTACAGGTATCCAGACCGAGCTGCAGGGAGAAATCACATCACCGGCAGATCGGGCGGGGTTTACCCAGTCTAATTCTGACTAGTAAGAAAATCATTTTGACTGGGAGAAATGCTATTGTGGATATCTCAGGTCCCTTTAAGACCTACCTTGTTTAGTCTGGATTTTCCGACTTTTCAGTTCGATCCAAACCGAAATTACAGGTGTGAAACTTCCCCCCCGGATCAAACAGCTGGAATTTATTATGACCAAAAGAGGTGGTCTCGTTTCGGATCAATATTAACCATGGTTATGTTGGTTTCTAGTGTGATGGTTCGGATTTCGGACCAAAAATACAGGAAGTTCCGGCAGGCTACCGTCGTGTCATAAGAAAAGCGTAGCTCCTATAAAGCTTTAGTGTGTAACGTTTTTATTTGAATGAACGTTGGATACATTAAAGCCATTGCCAAATGATAAAAAGTTAATTAAGCTCCACACAACTCTCTCTGTATTTCTCAGTATGACTATGTTCAGAATGTGGCGACACGAGAGCGAACAGAATAGAGAAGGTGGTATTCTAAATGAAACCCACCTCAAACACACCAACAACGCCACCCTGGGAATTTCACCCAGAGAATGATTTCAATTACTAATGAATGATTTTACTTCCAATTGCAAGATTGATATATTTAAAGGTCACACAGGTAAGTATACAATGCAGCCAGAGATGAGGTTACATTTTTAAAAGAAGCACATTTTATTTCAATCAATTTAAAAACAAAACAGTTTAACACATTCTTACCAAAAAGGGGGAGAAAATAATTGTGCTGAGGCTTACCAGTGGAGGAGATGGGAATACGAGGGCAGTGAGGGATCCCAGGGAAAGTCACCCGTGAACACACACAAAAACACAACAGTGGACACAGCAAATGAAAACGGGGAGACACAGCACACAAGGAAGGGAATACCACCACCAGGACACCACCACCACCACCGTCGGCTCTCAGCTAAACTAACTAAAATGGGGACAAAAATGGGGAAAACACACACACACACACACACACACACACACACACACACACACACACACACACACACACACACACACACACACACACACACTCACACACACACAATTAGCAGGGTTTACTCACTCACAAAACAAAAATATGAATTCAAAAGAAAAGAATTGGCAATAAATCCCAAAAAGAACAAAACCCTAATTATAATTAAACATAACCAAAGAAACTCAATTTTTAAGTAGAAAACTCACTAATGAACGGAAAACTAAACAAAATCTGATTGCCACTTCTTGTCATTTAAATTTTTATTGAATTCTTAATAGCAGAGTATATGAGTACAGGGGTGGTCACACAATTCGTAAACCTTGGCATAAACATACGACATGTTGCAGGGAAATCCAGTCTACAGAAAGATGGAGACGCTGTCCTGTATGTAGTCTCTGCTTTCTTAGGTTGAGTTGTCGTTAGCCCTTGTGTAGGTCCAGAACAGATCCCAAGAGGCCATCCCATCCTCCACATTAGGTGGACATTAGTTTGTTAAGCATAGACTCATAAGATGCTGTCTCCACCATTGCATTAGTCCAGTCTTTCAGATCAGGAGATACAGTAGTTTTCCAGTGTCTTAAAATAACTCTGGAAGCTGTGACCAAGCCCACCATAATGACAGAAAATGTTCTTTTGGATATATTCGGTATTTGTGATCTGTCCCCTAGTAAACATACGGCAGGAGTCGGGGAATCACTGAACCTGACCAGTTACTTAGGAAGTCTACAACCTTGACCCAAAATTGACTCACTAATGCACATTCCCATATACAGTGAAGAAAAGTTCCTACCTTCGTTTTACACTTCCAACACATGTTATCATTCATCAATTTCATTCTATGTAATCTCACCGGGGTATGATAGTATCTATGCATGATCTTATATTGTGTGAGCTTCCCTCTTGCTTCCCTTACATACTTTCCACAGTCTGCTAGGACCCCCAACCATTTCTCCTGTGTAAAGACTATTCCCAGGTCTCTCTGCCATAACAGTTTCACATTAGAGGACTCGACACTAACTGAATAGTTTGTTAGTCTGTAAAATTGCGAGGCCGTGCAGCGTTCCTGTGGCGCTTTGAGATAATCCAAAATAAAATTGTCTGAACAATTCCCAATTCGGGGTTTTACACAGTCCCTAATTTGTAAGTATTTCCAAAAATGTTGTTTGCCTTCGAGTTTAAATTGACGCGATAATTCTTCATAAGACATGAATTGTCCATTTTTGTACAGATCTCCTATAATACGTACACCACTTGAACGCCACTGCCTCCAGTATACTGATGTTTTACCAATATGTACGGCAGGATTAAACCACAATGAAGCATATAGCTGTACATAATGCGACAACTTATACATTTTGTGTACCTTGGCCCACACTTCCTTAGAATGTACTAGAATCGGGTTTGTTGTTTTACTTTGTTGAGACAGTTGTTCCTTTGGACTAAATGGTAAACATAACTCATTCTCAATCTCCATCCAATCTAGCTTGTTGTCCGTCATTTTCCAATACTTGGCTATTTTAGCCATTTCAAAAGATATCCCATATAACCTTGGATCTGGTAAACCTAAACCCCCTTTCTCCTTGGGGGCGCAGAGTTTACTTAATTTTATCCTCGCTCTTTTCCCGTCCCATAGAAACTGTTTAACTATATCCTCATACTTCTTAAAAATAGCAGACGGTATTGTGATTGGCAGCATCATTACTAAATAATTAAATTGAGGAGCTACTATCATTTTAATAATATTGACTTTTCCCCACAAAGTAAGTTTTATCTTTTGCCACTTCTCCAAATTTGTTTTAATTTTTTGCAACACCGGGTTGAAGTTTAACGAGGGCATCTCTCCTAGGTCTTGACTGAGTTTAATTCCAAGATACTTTATGCCTTGAGGTACCCACTTAAATTTAAGTTTTTCCACCATATAACGGTGGCATGTGGAAGTCATAGGCAGAGCCTCGGATTTATTCCAATTAATTGTGTAACCTGACAGTTTAGAGTAGGGCTGAATAACATCCATCAAATGTGGCAAAGATGCCTCAGGGTCTGTCGCTACAGCTACAATATCATCGGCATATATCAACAATTTATGTTCCTGTCCCCCACCCTCTACTCCCTTAATTCTCCCATTATTCCTGATACTAACAGCCAGTGTTTCCAGACAAATTATGAACAATAGGGGCTCAAAGAGCAGCCTTGGCGAGTGCCTCTAGACAGGTTGAAAAAAGGCGATATAAGTCCATTGTTAATTACTGCAGCTTTTGGTTCTTTATATAATATCTTTACCCATTGAGAGAAATAGGGGCCGCATCCAAAATGTGACAAAGCGGAAAAGAGAAAGCTCCATTCCACCTCGTCAAAGGCCTTTTCGGCATCTAGGGAAATGGCAGCTATAGGCTCATTTTTGGACTGGGCAAGGCACATTAGATGTATTAATTTCCTCATATTGTCTGATGAGGATCTGTTCTTCATGAAGCCTGCTTGGTTTGGATGTATAATATAGGGTAAGACTTGTTGAAGTCGGAGAGCCAGCACTTTTGTCAGTATTTTAAAGTCCAGATTAAGCAGGCTAATAGGTCTGAAATTAGATGGTCTGCTGTGTCTCAGAGATATTAAAGCTTCATTAAATGTTTTCGGCATGTGGCCTTTTTCGAGCGCCTCCTGATACACCTTCACCAAGACTGGGGCAAGAATGTCTAGATGTACTCTTTATAATATTCCACCGGAAAGCCGTCATAACCTGGTGATTTCCCAGAGTTCATTGATAACACAGCTTTCCGTATTTCTGCCACAGTTATAGGCGACTCTAACTTCTCTGCGTGATCAGGGTTAAGCTTAGGCAATTTAATGTTAGAGAGGAATGAATTTATTTGGTTATCATCGCAAGACGCCGATGTATATAGTTTCTTGTAGTATTGTTGAAATGTCTCATTTATACCTTTTGTTGAGGTTACTAATTTATCTCCCTGTTTGATAGCCGAGATTATATTCGAGGAGTCTTTTTCTCTCACTTGTCTAGCTAATATTTTTCCAGTTTTTTCCCCACCTTCATAAAAATTTGTTTTTAATCTGTATAAGGAGTATTCTACTTTTTTGTTAAAGATTTCATGCAGCTGGAATTTGAGCTTACAGAGTTCCTGATATTGTGGTTCTGAAAAGTGTTCCGCTAAGTCATTTTCCTTTAATTTAATTTCACCTTTTAATTCCCTGATTCTGTTTAAGCTCTCTTTTTTCTTTTGAGCCGAACGGGCTATTAATTTCCCTCTTATATATGCTTTAGAGGCCTCCCAAACTGTTGCAATTTCCTTAGTGCTGCCAATGTTTAATTCAAAAAAAGATTTCAAATCTTCTCTTAGCAACGTCCTAAAGCCTTTGTCCTGTAATAATGAAGTATTCATTCTCCATCTAGTCCTCTTGCCCGTGTCCAATTCTGTATTTAAACATAATTCCACCGCTGCATGATCTGTGAGAGCAATAGTTCTTATACTACAACTAACTACATTGTTTACTAAAGGGCTCGCAATTAAGAAAAAGTCAATTCTGGAGTGTGACTTATGACAGTGGGAAAAAAACGTGTACTCCCTCTCCCTAGGGTTAGTATGCCTCCAGATGTCCACCAGTGCCATGTCATCTTTTAACATGTGAATTGCTTCCCTATCTTTAGTCATCAGTGGACCTTTAAATTGACTTTTATCTAAAATAGGGTCCATCACTTGGTTAAAGTCTCCTGCCAGTATTACTTGCCCATCCATTTCCCCTAGAACCCTATTCACTTCATGAAAGAAATGTGAGTCTCCCTTATTAGGTGCATAAATATTACAAAATATCATCGGCATACCCTCTATTAGTGCCTGCACACATATCATTCTTCCCTCTGTATCCTTTACCTCTTTAAGTAACACAAAATGTATCCTCCTGTTGACCAGAATCATAACCCTGTGTCGTGAACTTGAGAGTGAGCTGTGAAAAATCCTGTACTCTGACAAAATACGAACACTAACATGTAACCTTGAAAAAGAACGTTTCACGTATATAATACGCCAAAGAAAAACAATCAAAAACAAAAAATTAAATTCAAGCCAGAAAAAGTCTGACCGTCCTGCAGCTGACATATGCAGCTTGAAAACGATAAACTAAAATAAAACCTTATCAGGTCCGTGGGTTACCGCTCCTCCCGCCTGAAGTCCTCCGTCTGTGGCAGCTTGATAGACGGATCTCTCCCCTCCGACGTCTGTCTTCACAACATGTATGTAGCTCTTCCACCTAGACCTGCTCATCCACACATCTCCCTTGTCGGATGGTCAGTCGTTACTCCGGTCTTGTCATTGATAAATTTCTCCGCCTCCTTTGCCATAGTGAAACTCACATTCTTCCCCCGCCACTTGAACCTCAATGTGGCCGGGAAGGCCAGCGCGTACCTCACCTCCCGCTCCTACAGTTTACGCTTCACCGGAGTAAAGGATTTCCTCTTCTCCGCCAGCTCTTTGGTCATATCGGGGAATACAGATAGTCGGCATCCTTCCCATACAAAGCCCCGTTTTTCTTTAGCTGCCATTATCACTTTGTCCCTCGCTGATTGTCTCAGGAACCTTATCAACACCGGTCGTGGAGGCCGCTCCGGGTCCGGCATCGGTGCGAGCAACCGGTGTGCTCTCTCAATCTCAAACTCGTCATCAGCCCGGAGCCCCCCCCGTCAAAATTTTCTGAACACAGCCCAACAATGTTCCATTAGTCCCAAAAGTCTCTTTCAGGCCTATGAGCCTCACGTTGTTCCTTTTGCTGTGGTGTTCCAGGGCTTGAATGCGGTCCCACATTGCATCCGTTAGCTTATTTCTCTCGTCTCCCACAGTGTGTAGCCGCTCTGTGGTCTCCTCTAGGCGCTCAACGCGTGTTTCTACATCCGCCAGACTCTCTTGCATAGCCGTCACAGTCGATTTCAACTCCGTTGTCGTCTCTTTAATAGTTGAGATATCTGTAGCGACGCTCTGCAGTGTGCTGCTCATTTTAGTCATTTCTGTAAGCAAACATTCGAGACTGGGAGGCGGGTCACCTGTTGGTGGCTTCTTCACCTGTTGGTGGCTTTTTCGAGTAGCCATGCGGCCTGCGCCTTTGAAGTATTTCGACGTGGACATTTCGCTTAATTTCTGTTGTTTCAATCTTCCAAAATAGCGCCAGTAGTTTCCTCTTCGCAGCGTGGGTAGTATTTGTATATAGTATAAGTATAATTTGAGCCTATACTTTGATATCATCACACATTTACCCGTCGGAGAGCGGAGGAGCCCTAATCAGCCGCCATCTTGTTCGCCGTACCCACGTGACTCCTCTGATTGCCACTTCTAACTAAATTGAAAACAAAACAAACTAAAAGAAACAAACCAAATTATAATGTGGAGTGCTAACCCCTTTTTCACTACATTCACACAATTAAGACCATGGCCCACACATATGACCACATGGCAGAGGCGTAGTCACTCCATACACCACTTGTACCACGCTGAATAGGCAAACCAGTCTGTGGGCAACACGGCAGGTAGGCAAACCAGTCCATGTAGCCCTGACTGCAGACCCGCAGACCTCAATGTGGGCGAAGTTAAACGTTGAACCCCGCCGTCACGTCCGCCGTCACGTACCGCCGTCCCGCCGTCGTCCTCCCGCCTGTCTCCTTCCACGCGCAGGGGCTTCTCTCCGAAGAGGGACAAGAAACCTTAATGAATGTGGCGAAATAGCGCTAGCTGATGGTTGTAATTCACAATGTGTTATGGTTATATGAATACGTCCAATGGTATTATCTTATTAAGTTATGATACATCCGAGGGATGTGTGTGTGCTGTAAAGCCTGTTACATGGATGTAACGTCATTAGCGTTTCCCAAACTTGTGGGGCTATCGGCTAGCTAGCTAGTTGCTAACATCAGGGGTAGCTAGCTATATGCCTACACAACGTTACTACAGACATAGTGATTACATTGCCTTGGTTCTCTCTTATGATACACCCGAGGGCTGTATGCTGTAAAGCTTGTAACGTGGATGAACGAAAACACAATGTTTAACGTCAGTGAATGTTTTAGACAATAAAAATGGCGAGTTTGTGAGTTCGCCACTTGTAAGAGACACGCTCATGAAGGAGCATGTTGTTACCGGTTGCTAAGACAACGCAAACAAATAGTTGCTAGTGCGCGTGTCCATCAAGCTCCATGTTGTCTTAATGCGCTTTTGAGCAACTCTCATTGGAACGTACGGGGCTTCCCGCCGAACACTGTATCCACTTCTCTTAATACATCCATGACGGTGACACGGTGACGGCGGGGTTCAACGTTTAACTCCGCCCACATTGATGTCTGCGGGTCTGCAGTCAGGGGCTTCTCAACCAGTCTGTAAGCAGGAATAGCACTTTGGCAAGAAGCCGTCCAGGCAAAACAGCAGCCGGTAGTTGGAAAGCTAAACAGCTAACAGATCTCTGGCGGCACCAGCCAGGTTCCTAATGTTTACAGAAGATAATAATTAACACCAAATAAATCTAAAGCATAAATCCGACCCCATTTAGCTCACATACCGTTCAAGCAGTTTTAGTAGACCCAGAAGGAGGCCGCTCCGAGCATGCCAACCGCAGCAGCTATCAGTGTTACTCGCTTCTCATTCAAGGCATTCAACCGGCAAGGTGGGAGGTAACACGCCAACCGAAGATCTACAAGCGTTCAGTACATATTAAAATAAAGGCAACGAAATAACAGTGAAAGTGAGTGCGGAGGCAGTAAAGCCGCTACCATACCTGTAGCCAGGGGTGGACTGGGACCAAAATTCAGCCCTGGAACTGTAGCCACACCAGCCCACATTACCACGCCCATGCAGCCCCACCGTGCATTCACTAATTACATTTGTGTAGAGATGGTGAAATAATATAAGCAGTACCTTATGTAACATCTTTTTTAATATTTTATGTAAGTAACTGGCAAACAATGCTTACTACTCTTTAAAGAGCACACATTTATAACAAATGTACACATACTGCCTATTTAACCCGTTTGTCTGCTGTTACTGTCATTCTCTACAGTATGTTGTTCTTTGTTGTCACTGCCTGTTCTATTGTCCGTGTTTCTCTCTGTTGACACTGTACATATTGTCTGTCTGTTTCTCCATCTTTCATCTGTTTTAACTCTCTTACTCTGCAATTGAAATATATATATATATTAGGGCTGTCAAATGATTAAAATTTTTAATCAAATTAATCAGAATTTTCAGTGGATTAATCATGATTAATCACTATTTGCAATTACACCTGAATCCTAACCATTTTTTTCTGAAATGCATACCAAAAGATACTAGTGCTGTCAAGCAATTGAAATATTTAATCGCATTAATGTCATAGTTAACTCGCTATTAATCGCAATTAATCGCACATTTTTATCTATTCTAAATGTCCCTTGATTTCTTTTTGTCCCATTATATTTTCTCATTTTAATTCTCTTATCAGCATGGAAAAGTAGATTGGCTTGCTTTGTGACTGTTTTTTTACAACATTGTCATATACGTTATGTTCAATTTCACACTAACATTCACACTTGGATCTAATAATCTGTCACATAACGTAACGCTGTTACCTTCCATTGCAGGTAGTACTGCAGATAGTCCTGCAGATAGTACTACAGGTAGTACTGCCTCATGCCTGAGGCGAGCGTGGCTCGTCCTACTGTCTATGGGCTCATAGCGTCGCCTCTCACTGACTGTAGAGTCACTACTCGCTCGCTCTGAAGATAATCGCCGTCACGAGCCTACAAGCTACGCGGCTAGCAAGCTAAAACCGGCCGAGGCTTGTGTCTGTTTTGTTTGCGGTCTGCGAAATTACAAGACCCGCCCTTCAATCACTACTATTGGCCAGGCGTCGAAGGTAACGTAACCCCATTTGTTCAGGTCCTATCCCCTGACCAATCCACTATCCTCACCACTCGCGGTGAAATGCCTAAACCAAACCAATCAGCTGCTTCGTAGGGCGGGACATGGTGTGGCCATAGACAGTTAAAGAAGTGGACTAACAGATCCTGTTGCTCTCTCTATGCGTTACTAAAATGGGTTTGCGTTAACGCCGTTAATAACGCGTTAAACTGACAGCCCTAATATATATATATATATATATATATATATATATATATATATATATATATATATATATATATATATATTAGGGCTGTCAAATTATTAAAATTTTTAGTCAGATTAATCAGAATTTTCAGTGGATTAATCATGATTAATCACTATTTGCAATTACACCTGAATCCTAACCATTTTTTTCTGAAATGCATACCAAAAGATACTAGTGCTGTCAAGCGATTAAAATATTTAATCGCATTAATGTCATAGTTAACTCGCGATTAATCGCACATTTTTATCTATTCTAAATGTCCCTTGATTTCTTTTTGTCCCATTATATTTTCTCATTTTAATTCTCTTATCAGCATGGAAAAGTAGATCGGCTTGCTTTGTGACAATGTTTTTTTTATTGAAAACAACATTGTCATATACGTTATGTTAAGTGTAAAAGACTTCAATTCCTGCATTCCGATACATTTTTACCCACCAATTAATGGTAAAAACGTCTATATTTATGGCAAGGAAATCACAAAATTCTGGTGGCAGGTAACAATTCAAAATACAAAATATAATGGAATATTATTATATTCAGTAGTCCAGTAAGGGGGCTTTCACATCTGGGACAAGGAGCACGTTTTGCTCCCACTGTGAAAAATGTAGGATTGACTTACATAGTCTACTGCTTTTACTGCTAAATTGTACAATAACACATTCATGTTATGGATACAAAACGTTGTGGCATGTTGCTGCATAGCTGTCTGGCTCACTTCTTCACTGCTGAGTCTGCTGCTGATATTTAACTGCGAGGTGCTGCTGCTGGCTGTGCTGCTAAATATTTCAGTTAGTTTGCGACATTTAGCGGCTTCAGTATCTAAATTCCGCAATTTTTTTTCTCCCGCCTTTTCAGCCCCACCCTTTTCTTTCCATTTTTTACCCGCGGCCGCGTTATGCATATTGTTTCTATGCTTCTATCTAACGTCTTTGCTGTTGGTTTCTTCCTCCTCTTGCACTTCTTCTCCTTACTTGGCGGCCACGGCCAGTGCAGCTCTTTGGTGCAGTTGGCATCCAACTTAAAGGTGCATTGCTGCCACCTACAGTACTGGAGTGTGAAACAGATTAGTGGGGGGAAAAAACAGGTGATGACTGCATGTGTGGCGGGTGGTGGGCCGGCCCGCCGGCCGTCCTGGAGTACCGGCCGTTCTGTGATTCTCCAGATCACACAGATGGCCAGTCCGCCCCTGCCCGTAGCGTAGCAGAGCAACACACCGAAGAGAGCGACGCGGAAGTATGACACACTTCCGTCACCAACGCGCTGCGGCAGTGATTGGCCAACAGAGCGCCAGGTAGTTAGGAGTTAAACTCATACTGCTACAAGAAGATTGGGTCGTCCGGCAACTTTCTTGCGCAGAAGCTCGAGTGAAGATAACTACCTCTTCTGAAGAGTCCATCATGTTTTTTAATCCTCCGTGTCCTCCTTGGTTACAAGCAAGTGTGTGGAGGAGGGGTGGGAGTGTGGCACAATCACGGAACGCTTGCGTCATGTGTATGCGCCGACAGTTTTGTTGTCATTACCTAGAATTCCTCATGGGGAGACAGAAACTACGCACTATAGCTCTTAAAGAATAGCTCAGTGCTTGGTGTGTAAGTAGTGTGTGGTTGAACACAAAAAAGTGAGAGAAAGTGACATGGAAATAGAAGTAGTAAATTGTACAGTGTAAGTTTCAGTTTGTCTCTGAATAAAGAGGCTTATTTGAGATGAGCTGAGCTGAGCCCGTAAAGTGGATGAGAGCAGGCGGTAGCAGCCGGGAGTGGTGACAAAAATCTGCGGTCAAGTCGGACAGTTTCCAGCCGTTTCCAGCAGCCTTCAGGCTGAACAGGAAGTCACAGAAACACTCACATCCTTTTAGGTCCGACTCTGATTTAATAAAATGTTATCAGACCCATGTAATAGCTTGTACGCAGTCTGCAGTTGTTTTTATGAAGACAGAATAGCTGTTTAAATTGACTACATGTGATCTGTTGCTGATGTTAATATACAACAGACCATAGACGATCTGTAACATATTTAGTCTTTCTGACTTCTAATGAGAACGTCACCATCAGCCACACAACATGTTTTCTGTTAACAGAATAAGCATTCAAATCAGACAAATAGCAATTAAAATCTCTCCAATTCAAAAACAATAAAAAGTATATATAAAGGTGCATAGTGTTGAGTCAATTCTGAACCAATCAGCTGTAAGATCAGCTGAGAGCCAGGCCTTTCACGTCATGCCCTGGGTCTTGCAGTCGGCAAGTCAGCATCAAGTCAGACACAGAGCTAACCGCCATGCATTGGGCGGCGTTCGGCGGTGACCGATTCTGCTCAGGCCTGGCTCATCTCGAACGAGCCTATTGCTGTCGCTCCAAAAAAAAAAAAGTAAAGTTACCGTGTCTCAACAACGCAACAACAAAAAGAGCAGCGGTGCCACGGGGAGAGCAGCAGTCACCTGGAAAAAAATCACAAAAACTCAGACACCAGAGAGAGGATACGAGAGGAAGCCCGTCTACAAACCAATCAGATGACGACAGGACATAGTTATGTCATGTAGAATTCTTTAGTGCGCTTGCATAACTGTAGTGTGAAACCAAAACTAACCGGATCGAATGCATCCAATGTAACAAAAACATGAACCTTTGAGTGTCGTTCAATTAAATGTTAAAATTGTTCAAAACAGGCCAGAGAACACACCGAGGAGACGAGACGTAATACGTCTCCATAACAGCAGGCGGCGCTCATCTGTATTGTAGCCCAAAAATGAAAACCGCTGAACAGCTGATTGGACGAACGCGTCACGTGGGTCTGGCTTCTTCTTCCAGATTTTGGATTTTTCAAACGGCCATTAATGGCGACTTGTTCAGAATACAATCTCATATTCTACTAAAATAGTTCTGAAAACATTTTAAGGAGAAATAGGCCGTACAGTTGCTGAATCTGTCTTCATTTCAGATCCACAAAGGTAAGTTTAAAAGATTTTCCTCAGATTTTGAGAGACTCTAGTCACGGCCATTTCGGCTCCCTGTTTCCAGGTTAGCACTCTACCAATCAAATTGGTCATTTGAGCCCGCCCTCCCAACTATGCCCTACAAATCCACGAAAATGCCGATGGCTCCTCCAACGGACGACGGCACGGAACACACTGCACAGACTCGAGTCACTGACCTCGCCAGACTGTACGACGGACGATTTTCGGCTTGGTCTGTAGTGGGCTTAAGGCAGCCTTCAGACAGGGAAACAGCGTTCCGCATGGTTGTAGGGCGGAGGAGTGTTTCTGAAAACGGCACATTTGTGTGACGTCCTGTTGTTTTCTTTAAACCCCTCAATGTAGCACAAGTAGAGATTATATTTCACAACTACTGTTTTTCCGTTCGGTTGTTGCGTTACTCCAAAACTTGAGTCGGTCTCAACTTCTCAAAAACCTGCCACCCCCCTTAGCAGCCTAAACGTACTACCCCCCATTCAAAATTAATGAAAAGACCTGCGTTTTTACTGCACCGTCGATGGCCGACGCAGGCTGTGTGAATGCTTGCTGAGAGTCAACAACCACACTAGCTGCTCTGTGAGGATTTACTTGAGTGAGCTGAATGCTAACTTTAGCATGCTAACCTGCTCCCAATGACATTGCCAGCATGGTAGTCTTGCATTGCCAGACCTTCCTCCACAGCGCTGTGAACTGGGGCTAGATTTTGCCAACAGAGTTTCCCAGTTGGTGACGCGTTATTGACAGCTGACGTTTGATGTAGGCGACTTTGGTTCACTGAAAATATTTCAATGACAATAAACGGTTTATTGTGAACAAACGCCTCTGCCAAGAAACATACACAGACATAACATGTTTCAAATGATTCATAAATAGGCCTATGTATAAAAAAACAACACCTTAGCTGTCGATGTGCTGTTGGTATGCTCCCACAAGAAAACAGCAGCAAATCTTTTTGTTTCATAGCCTCCATGTTTTCACACACCTGGGCCCTATTTCAGAAAGCCGGTTTAGTGAAAACTCTGAGTTTGTTAACCCTGAGATGAGAGAAACTCTGGGTTTTCTGTTTCAGAAAGAGAGGTAACTTAACCTCAGAGTCAGTTACTATGGTAACTGAGCCTGTGAACCTAACCTGGTCGGGAGCAGGTTTTCTTCAAGAAACCTTGAGTTTCTCTCAGACTCCTCCCTCTGACACAGCGCTCTTTCATTTCCTCATTCATTCATTCAGTCTGTATCAGGCACATTTTAATGCAGTTTGTTATATCGACATGAATAAAAAAAACGTTGGTTTATTAAACTGCTAGGCAGACTTTAAAACATTGTTTTTCTCAAAACGACGATCCCGGTGATGAAGAAGCTGAAACTTCGCATGGAGTTAAACATATGTCTGGAGATGATATTGAGGCATTTTAATTTCCAGATAACTTTCTATTTGAGCGGTATGGTTTTTCTTCCCAGTCTATCAGTTATGTAGGCTACATAACCTTATCCATTCTCATATCACTAACGTCACCCATTGTGGACATGCTCTACATTCCAGCAGATTATTTGTGTCACATTACAGTTTTCTTTACAACCTTGGTGATGCGTAGCATTTTAGCAAAGCGCCGTCAGAAGAGATCGCTCTGAAACGTGCTTTAAACATTTTTAGTTTTCCCTGGACACAAACCAGTCAGAGACATTAAAAAGGAGTTCCACAGTATTGCAGGTGAATGATGTAAACCCTTTGAAATAAAAGATTATGAATTATAATTCTGTTAATGGTGCTGCAGCCTCAGAATGGGATTAGTAAGCTTAGGACTTTTTCGCCTGCAGTATTGCACCTAAATGAAATAGATTTTCAGTAATATTAGCTATACTTATGATTAAATATTATATACATTATATTGAAATATACGCAATTTCTCCCACACAAATTCTCTCTCTTGCAGCAGCCGCTGTGTTGCTTTTTTAACTAAATACATCTTCAAACTCGCTGTATGTGCGCATGAGTATTTCCGCCGACCCGTTTGTTTGTGGTTGTTGCCATGGTGAATCGTAGAATCATGGCTCCATTCATGCTGCCTTTTTATTGTGGTGGAACCTACTCTGAGTTGATTGAACCAACTCATATCAGCTGTTCTGGAACCGAAAACCCAGAGTTTCCCATCTCAGGGTAAATCAACTCAAAGATCAGGGTTAGACTCAGAGTTTGTTAAAACTACCTGAAATAGGGCCCTGGGGTCCGTTTCAGAAAGCAGGTTTAGTGAAAACTCTGAGTTTGTTAACCCTGAGATGACAGAAACTCTGGGTTTTCTGTTTCAGAAAGAGAGGGGCACTCCAGCCCGTTTCAGAAAGAGAGGTAACTTAACCTCTGAGTCTGTCCTTTTATTTCAAAGGGTTTACATCATTCACCTGCAATACTGTGGAACTCATTTTAAAAACGTTTAAAACACGTTTCAGAGCGAGTCACAGGCTTCTGACGGCGCTTTGCTACAGTGGCTTTACCAATATGCTCTGCATATTACGTTTGCAAAAAAACGTAATGTGACACAAATAATCTGCTGGGATGTAGAACATAGATGGGGGATGTTAGTGATATGAGGACGGATAAGGTTAAGGCTACATAACTGATCAACTGGGAAGAAAAGCCATACTGCTCAAATAGGAAGTTATCTGAAAATTAAAATGTCGGGGTTCAATATCATCTCCCGACATATAACACCCTGCGAAGTAAAGCAGTTTCTTCATCAACGGGATCGTTGACAAAAGGAAATGCCATGTTTTGAGAAATAAAACGTTTTATAGTTTGCCTAACATGGTTAAAGGGATACTTCACCGATTTAGCATTCAGCATTGTATAGGTAGAAACCCGGTAGTATTTCTGAATGACCGTGCTTCCCTCCCACATGTCCCCCTGAGAGGGGAGATCTCTGCGTTGGGGGTCTGGAAATCATTCCTCCAATGATGCAAAATGGCGATTTTTACGTCATTGGAGGAAAGGAAGGCCAGAGGCAAAGAACTACAAACAGTAGCAGGAGCCGATCTCAGCCGGAAAAAAAGCGAAATGTCAGCTATCTTGAATTCTCGCTAAGCAGGGCTCTCTCTTCTCAGCAGCACAATTTTACAAAATTATGTGCTTTCAAACTACCGCACACGTATACCACCGGGATACATCGCTACAGATCGGAGAATATTCTGGACATCCTCATCGGCCAAGTGGGAAGCTAACGCTAGCCGGAGAAAAGGCACATCCAGAGCGAGCTAACGCTAGCCGGCCACCTGTCCCATCAATTCTGATTGAAAGTGTCCGTTCATTAAACTACAAACTGGACGACATCCAACTTCAACGAAACTCCCAACGCGAGTTCAGAGACTTTTTCGTGGAAACATGGCTGAACAACAGCGTACAGACTGTCCAGCTACCAGGCCTGCTAGCCCTCCGACGATCCGAGCTAGATATGCTCTGTATGAAGGTGGGCTGTGTTAACACGGACTGGTGCAGAAATGTGGTGATTTGTATCTAACTAACTGCTAACCGCTGGAGTTTGTGACTGTTACATGGCGACCATTCGACATTCCACGCTAATTCACGGTTGTGTTTATACTCGGTGTTTACAGCCCACCAAGCCTAATGCTGGTATGCTTAGCTGAACGTTACGGAGCCTATAATGTGTGTGCACTAAAGGTAGCCTGTTTCGTATGTCGTTTTTACATTATGTCGTTTTTATAACACCATATGAGCCACGATGAAACGTTGTTTCGTGTATATGGTTGAAATGACAATAAAACACATTGAGTTGAGTTGAATGCCTCGCTGTCTGTCTGTCTGCCTGTCTGTCAAGCGGTAGGCGTGGCTTGGGAGTGGACTCAAAGCAGCGAAGCGAAGTGCATTCTGGGATTTGGTGTCTTTCATCCATATATATATCCAAAAACACATTTTCTGGCTTTTCTCAGCCTAGAAGGCACCAATTTAATTTTTTTTCACATTTCTGCTACATAAGTGACCCAATTTAAAGATATATTCAGCTTTCCAGCGGTGAAATATCCCTTTAATAAACCGACATAATTATTTTTTATTTATGCCAATAACAAACTGCATTAAAATGTGCCTGATACAGACTGAATGAATGAATGAGGAAATGAAGAGCGCTGTGTCAGAGGGAGGAGTCTGAGAGAAACTCGAGGTTTCTTGAAGAAAACCTGCTCCCGACCAGGTTAGGTTCACAGGCTCAGTTACCATAGTAACTGAGGTTAAGTTACCTCTCTTTCTGAAACAGAAAACCCAGAGTTTCCCTCATCTCAGGGTTAACTAACTCAGAGTTTCCACTAAACCTGCTTTCTGAAATAGGGCCCAGATTTTCTTCAAGAAACCTTGAGTTTCTCTCAGTCTCCTCCCTCTGACACAAGGCAAGGCAATGCAATTTTATTTATATAGCACCTTTTCAGCACAGCTCAAAAGTGCTCATAGTGCTTTACATCAAACAACAAGCATTAAAAAGCAAGTTCAAGAATGGAAATTAGGTAATAAAAATAATAATATAGAAATATTGACCATAACAAATTTAGTACGAGAAATATATAAATACAATTCACAGTCACAGTCAGTATAACAATTTATGCAAGATAAAATACAAAAATGAAATTCACAGATCAATATGAAAATGAAGCAAGATAAAATACAAAAAAAAAAAATCACATTACAATATAAAAACTAGGGAAAGGCAACATCCAAAAGAAAGGACATCAGCCTAGATTTAAAAGAGCTTAGAGTAGAGGCGGACCTGCACTTTTCCGGTAGCATGTTCCAAATATGGGGGGCATAAAAACTGAATGCTGCTTCTGCCTTTTTAGTTCTAACCCTGGGGACAACAAGCAGACCTGTCCCAGACGACCTGAGAGGTCTGGGTGGCTCGTAGTGCAATAAGAGATCAGAAATATATTGTGGCCCTAACCCATTTACAGATTTGTTAACCAGAAGTAGTATTTTAAAATCAATTCTTTGAGGCACAGGTAGCCAGTGCAAAGACTTCAAAACTGGAGTGATATGATCTATTTTCTTGGTGTTAGTGAGCACTCGGGCAGCAGCGTTCTGAATTAGTTGAAGCTGTTTGATTTATTTGGGAGACCTGAAAACACGCCGTTACAGTAGTCTAGTCTACTGAAGATAAAAGAATGGACAAGTTTTTCCAAGTCTTGATGAGACATAAATCCCTTAACCCTGGATATATTCTTAAGATGGTAATATGTTGACTTTGTTATTGACTTAATGTGGCTGTTGAAATTGAGGTCTGAGTCCATAATTACACCAAGATTTCTGGCTTTGTCAGTTGTTTTTAACAATGCCATTTGAAGCTGAGCGGTGATTTTCAATTGTTCTTGTTTTACTCCAAAGACAACCACCTCAGTTTTTTCATCATTTAATTTAAGAAAATTTTGGCACATCCAGTCATTGATGCACTTTGTCAGTTTTTGAATCGGACTATAGTCCCCTGGTGTTAAAGTTATATAAAGTTGTGTGTCATCTGCAAAACTATGGTGACTTATCTCATTGTTTCCCATAATCTGAGCCAGTGGAAGCATACAGATGTTGAACAGAAGAGGTCCCAGCACTGAGCCTTGGGGCACTCCACATGTCATATTTGTGTAGTTAGATACATAGTTCCCTATAGAAACATAATAGTTTCTATTCTTAAGATAGGACTCAAACCACTTTAAGACTGAGCCTGAAAGGCCAATCCAGTTCTCCAATCGGTCCAGCAATATGTTGTGGTCAACTATGTCAAATACAACACAGATCAAGTAGTACTAAAACTGTAGTTTTGTCATTAAATACTTTAACAAGAGCTGTCTCAGTGCTGTGGTGTGGTCGAAAACCGGACTGGAAGGAATCAAAATTGTTAGTTAGTGCTAAGAAATTGGTAAGTTGTATAAAGACTGTTTTTTCAATGACTTTTCTTAAAAATGGAAGGTTGGAAATTGGCCTATAGTTGGTCATTAGTATCGTCTAGATTATTCTTTTTTAAGAGTGGCTTGATGACTGCAGTCTTCAGGGTCTGTGGAAAGATACCTGAAAGAACAGACGTGTTTACAATCTGTAAAAGATCTGTTGCCAAACAGCTTAAGACATTTTTGAAAAGGCCCGTAGGTACAATATCAAGGCAACAGGAGGAGGTTTTTAATTGTTGTATAATGTCCTCCAGGTTATTGTGGTAGATCGCATGGAATTCTATCATAACGGAATTCGTTTTGTTTGGACACTGTGGCACCACATGTCCTGTACTTGAAGTGGAGGCAGTTACTGTTTGTCTAATTCTTTCAATTTTGTCAGTGAAGAAAATGGCAAATTCATTACAAGCTTTGGTGGATAAAAAGCTAGATGGTATTGGGGGGTTTGTTAATCTGTCAATAGTAGCAAACAACGTACGTGAATTATTGTTACTTTTGGCAATAATATTAGAGAAGATGGACTGTCTGGCATTTCACAGTTCTAAATTGTAGATGCGAAGTCTCTCTTTATAGATGTCATAATGGACCTGGAGAGGAGATTTTCACCACTTGCGTTCAGCCTTATGACATTCTCTTTTTTCTGATCTTACAAGTAAGGTATTTCTCCATGGAGATTTTTTGTTATCAGAGACGTTTTTTTCCTTAATGGGAGCAATTGCATCAATAACATTTGTAACTTTACAATTGAAATTGTCTAGAAGCTCAGTGACTGAGACCCGAGAAAGGGCAGGTGTGGAGGAGAAAAGCTCAATGAATGATTCATTGGTGTTTTGAGTGATATACCGTTTATAATACTTTAATATAATAATACAGTAGTATAATATAATTTAATACTTTTTTGTACAGGGATAGTACCATTAAAGAAAATACAGGAGTGATCAGATAGAGCAGTATCAGTCACCACAACATTGGAAATGTTCAGACCCTTGGACCAAGTCCAGAGTGTGCCCCTTGTTGTGTGTTGGCCCTGTCACATGCTGAGTCAGCCCAAAGTTCTCCAGAACACAACATAGTTCCTTAGACCCTCTGTCCTGGGGTTTATCAACATGAAAGTTAAAATCACCAGCAATAACCACACAGTTGAAGTCATTACAGATCACAGACAATAGTTCAGTAAAGTCTTCACAGTATTTAGGTGGCCTGTAAATATTAAGAAATATGGCTCTAGGGGAGGTCCTCAGCTGAAAAGCCACATATTCAAAACAATCAAAATTTCCATAAGATAGACGCGTACATTGAAAGGAGTCATTAAACAAAATGGCTACCCCACCACCTTCACTCTGATGAAAATTCGCAAATACGAACACATCACTCCCATTCTTCAGAACCTACATTGGCTCCCCATAACCTCAAGAATTCAATACAAGATTGCCCTCATCACCCACCATTGCATCTACAACAACGCCCCGCAATACCTCAAAGACCTCATTAGCCCACACTCATCTACCCATAACCTCCGGTCACAAAGCACAAACCTCCTCCATCAGCCCCGCTCAAGACTCCGCACCATGGGAGATCGAGCTTTCTCCGTCACTGCCCCTCGCATTTGGAACTCCCTCCCTGAACATCTCAGAAAACCACAGTCTGTGGACAGTTTTAAAAAACAGCTTAAAACTGTTCTGTTCAGGCAGGCCTTCTTAAGTTGTTCGTAGCCTTTGCGGATTTTAAATTTGCTCTCCACTGCTCGTTTAGCTGTTTTTCGTTCGAATGCATTTTTTCTGTATGTATTTTATTGATTGCATATGTTTTCTGTTTTCTATTTATCCATGTGTTTTGATGTGGTTTCTGTAGCACTTTGAGATTTTCTTATGAAAAGTGCTCTACAAATAAAATTTATTATTATTATTATTATTTTTTATTAACTCTATTTTCACTCATAAAGCTGTAGTTAGTAGGCGCTGACTCAATGATTATAGTAGCACTGTTATTGTTGTCCAACCAGGTTCAGTTAAAAACATAAAATGTAGGTTGTGCTCAATAATAAAATCATTGATTAAAAATTATTTTCCTGCTAAGGACCTAGTGTTCAGTAGTGCCATTCTGAGAGGCCTGGAACCACTGCTAGGTACAGCAGAGGCTCGGGCCAGGGGATGCAGGTATCTTGGAAGAGATTTACCAGAGCGTTTCTTCAGGGTGGACGGCCTAATTGTTACAATGGTCTGTATGGGATGATAGGGTGGTGGTTGTGTAATTCCTACTGACGAGTTGAAGGGGGGGGGGGGATGTTACTGCTGATAATATCCTGGAAGATTGAAGTGGTACTAAGAGAAGAAGAGTCTGCGATGGGGGTGTGTGGTGTAAACAGTCATTCACGTGCGGTGGACTGTACAGCGTGATGTATGTTAGCTGCTAAAAATGAGCTGCCTAGCTTGTTCGGGTGGACACCATCGTTACTGTAATAGGAGGAGCGGTTCCAAAACAAGTTAAAATTGTCGATGAATCTAAAATTATGGGCATGGCAGGTGGACTGGAGCCAGGTCTTAAGACTCTCTGAACCACAGGACACCGTTGGTAGGGGGCCACTGATAAAAACAGATTTCCCACAGCACTCTAAAAGGCTAAAAACCTTGTTAAAATCCTTCTTTGTCTCCTCCAATTCCCGACGTGCCATGTCATTATGGCCGATATGGATTATCACCCGAGTTATGGAGGGGGGGAGAGACTGCAGTAGACCGCGAAGTTTCTCCAGAAGGACTTGGACCGTTGCTCCCGGAAAACAGCAAGTTATGGCGTTAAAATAGCGTGTGTTTCTGGTAATGCTATCACCCACTAACAAAGTTGTCGGGGGAAAAAGGGGACAAGGAACCTGAGGGCTGGGCTGCTCATGGCAGTAAGGAGTACCGACTACACTACATGATGGGACAGGATGATTTTGTAAATCCACAGAATCGGCAGTGAGTGGAGAATTACCTGCCGGGTCCGGGCG
Organism: Gymnocephalus cernua; assembly: GCA_023631565.1. Lineage (NCBI taxonomy): Eukaryota > Metazoa > Chordata > Actinopteri > Perciformes > Percidae > Gymnocephalus > Gymnocephalus cernua. The sequence continues at coordinate 31,870,848 of CM042441.1, read as the reverse complement.
AGGAAGCCCACCAGAATGGCGAAGCACAGCTTCTTTGAGGATCCTTTGAGGCAGTCGAGGTCCGGGAGGAGGGAGGTCCGGGAGCCTGGGCAGCGTCGACTTTCTCCGCTACCAGCAGCGGTTGGTTTACGGGGTTGACAGGCGTTGTGGAGGTGACCCAATTTCGTTGTAGCGGAGGTGCAGAGGTATCAACTGGGAGGACCGGGTTTTCCACAGCCAAGGGAGCATACTGGTTGGAGAGTGACAGGGGAGGTGGAGAGACGGTCCCAGAGCTCCTCTTGCGGCTGCGGACCACCACGTCAACCCAAGTTGACCCATGGAGTGGAGTAGAGCACGTGGAGGGCCGCTGACATGCGACTGGGTCCCACGCCACAGTGTCCTGCAGGGCTGAGTCTAGTAAAGCCAGCTTCTGAGACTGTCCACTGGCCAGTTAAAAAATAACTGGACAATAAGGAGTCCTTCCTCCGCACGCTCTCATATCCTCATTCATTCATTCAGTCTGTATCACGCGCATTTTAGTGCAGTTTGTTATCTGCATCAATAAAAAAAAACAGTGAGTATAAAACATTTTTGTTCCGAACATGGCATTTCCTTGTGTCGACGATCCCGTTGATGAAGAAGCTGTAGGCTATTACTTTGTTAGTTAAACATACGTCGGGAGATGATATTGACTATAGATGTATTTTCATTTCCAGATAACTACCTATTTGAGCGGTATGGTTTTTCTTCCCAGTCTATCAGTTATGTAGCCTACATAACCTTATCCGTCCTCATATCACTAACGTCACCCATCGTGGTCATGCTCTACATCCCAGTCACATTATGTTTTTTTGCAAACAGCAGTTTTCTTTACAGCATACAGTAAAGCCAGTGTATACAGAGCCGTCAGAAGAGTGTGACTCGCTCTGAAACGTGTTTTAAACGTTTGTGTAGAGTTCCCTGGACACAAACCAGTAAGAGACAATATAACAATGACAATGACAATACAAATAAATGATTGTAAATCATATTTCTGTTAATGATGGGATTAGTAGTAGTTTACTTTTTCGCCCGCAGGATTGCATCTAAATGAAATGCTAGGTGTAGCCTACTACCATTCCAGTTTTCACCAGTAATATTATAGGTTACCTGTGATTAAATATGAAATTAATAGGCCTACACAATATTAGAGCATACACATTGACTGGAGCAGCAATTTTCTCCCACACCAATTCTCACTATTTTGCTGCAGCCGCTGTGATGCTTTTTTTTTTTAATCTAAATACATGTTCAAACCATAGACTGTATATTATTAATATGCAGTCTATGGTTTAAACTTGCATATGTGCACGGTGCGCATGAGCATTTCCGCCGACCCGTTTGTTTGTGGTTGTTACCATGGTGAATCGTAGCATCATGGCTCCATTCATGCTGCCTTTTTATTGTGGTGGTGCACGCACTTAGCTCTGAGTGAACCTACTCCGAGTTGATTGAACCAACTCAAATCAGTTGTTCTGGAACTGAAAACTCAGAGTTTCCCATCTCAGGGTAAATCAACTCAGAGTTCAGTGTTAGACTCAGAGTTTGTTAAACCTCCTTCCTGAAATGGACCCCTGATGCACTAGGCTACGCCCAACAGTTGGTGGCAGTCATGCAACAAGTTGTTATGCCAAACGCCAATATAACAGAAGAAGAACAAGCATCCCGACCATGTGAACGCTGGCAGTTGGAATAACAACGTAATCACGGGGGCGGTCATGAAAGCACCAATAGTAGGAGCTGAAATTGATAACCTTAACGATGGCTCAATTCCATCAAGTGTCCCAGTAAGCTATTTCAGTGAGTCAGCATACACAATACCAGGGTCTCTCCTAAGTGGAATGCAGCCATCATTAATGGTTTTGAATACACCTGTGATTTTCCTACTATGACATGTCAACATGTCTGCCGTGAAAAAGGTCTATTCCCTCGGTTCTTTGCTAGATTGTGTTGTGTGTTAACCTAGCTCTTCAGTGGGCATTCATTCTGACAAATATATTAAAACACCCATGGCAAAGTGGTCTCAGGTGAGGGGCCAGACGAAGAATGGTTCAAAAACCCTATGACAGAACGAGGAAGATTGTTGTTTGTGAATATGCACCAAACAAGAGTTTGGAGTATTCAGCCTTCTTGGAGACCTTGAATGGAGTCCTGTATGGGGCTCCGGTTGGGGACTCCATAGTTCTGCTGGGGGACTTCAATGCGCATGTGGGCATGGAGACACATGGAGAGGCGTGATTGAGAGGAACGGCCTCCCTGATCTAAACCAGAGCGGTTGTTGGACTTCTGTGCTAGTCATGGATTATCTATAACAAACACCATGTTCGAACATAGGGATGCTCATAAGTGCACTTGTACCAGAGCACCCTAGGCCGAAGGTCAATGATCGATTTTATAATCGTTTCATCTGATCTGAGGCCGTATATTTTGGACACTCGGGTGAAGAGAGGGGCGGAGCTGTCAACTGATCACCATTTGGTGGTGAGTTGGGTCAGGGGGTGCGGGAAGACTCTGGACAGACCTGGAAAGCCCAAGCGGGTAAATTGGGAACGTCTGGAGGAGGCCCCTGTCTGACAGACTTTCAACTCACACCTCCGGCTGAGCTTTTCGTGCAACCTTGTGGAGGCTGGGGACATTGAACCTGAGTGGACAATGTTCAAAGTTTCTTTTATTCAAGCTGCAGCAGGGAGCTGTGGTCTTAGGGTCTTAGGTGCCTCAAGGGGCGGTAACCCACGAACACCGTGGTGGACACCGGTGGTCAGGGAAGCCGTCCGACTGAAGAAGGAGTCTTTCCGGGGATATGTTATTCCAGAGGACTCTGGAGGCAGTTGCAAGGTACCGAAGGGCCCAAAGGGCTGCAGCCTCTGCCGTGAAAAAGGCAAAGCAGCGGGTGTGGGAGAAGTTCGGGGAAGACATGGAGAAGGACTTTCGGTCGGCACCGAGGTGCTCCTGGAAAACCGTTCGCCACCTCAGGAGTTGAGTTGAGGTAATAGGGCGGTGGAAGGAGCACTTTGAGGAACTCCTAAATCCAGCTAATACGCCCTCTATGTTAGAGGCAGAGCTGGAGGATGATGGGGGATTGTCGTCAATTTCCCTGGTGGAAGTCACTGAGGTAGTCAAACAACTCCACAGTAGCAAAGCCCCAGGGATTGATGAGATTCGTCCAGAAATGCTGAAAGCTCTGGGTGTGGAGGGGCTGTCTTGGTTGACACGCCTCTTCAACATTGTGTGGAAGTCTGGGACAGTGCCAAAGGAGTGGCAGACCGGGGGGACCAGAGGGTGTGTGCCAATTACAGGGGTATCACACTTCTCAGCCTCCCTGCTGAAGTCTACTCCAAGGTGCTGGAAAGGAGGGTTAGGCCGATAGTCGAACCTCGGGTTGAAGAGGAACAATGCGGATTCCCTCCTGGTCATGGAACAACGGATCAGATCTTCACTCTTGCAAGGATCCTGGAGGGAGCCTGGGAGTATGGCCATCCAGTCTAAATGTGTTTTGTGGATCTAGAGAAGGCATACGACCGGGTCCCCCGGGAGATACTGTGGGAGGTGCTGCAGGAGTATGGGGTGAGGGGGTCCCTTCTCAGGGCCACCCAATCTCTGTATGACCAAAGTGAGAGCTGTGTCCGGGTTCTCGGCAGTAAGTCGGACTCGTTCCAGGTGAGGGTTGGCCTCCGCTTTGTCACCAATCCTGTTTGTAGTATTTATGGACAGAATATCGAGGTGTAGTCGTGGTGGGGAGGGGTTGCAGTTCGGTGGGCTGGGGATCTCATCGCTGCTCTTTGCAGATGATGTGGTCCTGATGGCATCATCGGCCTGTGACCTTCAGCACTCACTGGATCGATTTGCAGCCGAGTGTGAAGCGGATGGGATGAGGATCAGCACCTCTAAATCTGAGGCCATGGTTCTCAGCAGGAAACCGATGGAGTGCCTTCTCCAGGTAGTGAAGGAGTTTAAATACCTTGGGGTCTTGTTCGTGAGTGAAAGGACAATGGAGCGGGAGATTGGTCGGAGAATCGGCGCAGCGGGGGCGGTATTACATTCAGTTTATCGCACCGTTGTGACGAAAAGAGAGCTGAAGAAGGCAAAGCTCTCGATCTACCAGTCAGTTTTCATTCCTACCCTCACCTATAGTCATGAAGGCTGGGTCATGACCGAAAGAATGAGTTCCAGGGTACAAGCGGCTGAAATGGGTTTCCTCAGGACGGTGGGTGAGAAGCACAGTCATCCGTGAGGACCTTTTTTAACATTACTTTTGGCACAATTCTTATTGCCTCCCCTTTTTATTGATATCTGTAACAGATATCATAACCTCAGTAAATAAATCCCAAAATGTTTTTGTTGTGATTTGGGTGATCATTTCAACTCTAACAATCATGGCCTGTTGTTATTGACTGGTTTCCACATCTCCCAGTAATACGACTAATACTAGTCTGTATGTTTGAGGTCTGTGTTTATGAGTTTTACATTTGTCTTTTGATTTTTAACAACTGTAGTCTTCTCCCTGCTCACTGTGCAGGTCGGGGTCAGCCCTCCCACAGCCCAATGGTCCCACAGCCCAATGGTCCCACAGCCCTATGTTCCCACAGCCCAATGGTCCCACAGCCCTATGTTCTCACATTTCTAAGATTTTCCTTAAATTAGGCCCTAGGTTAGGGTTACATTCCATCTGTAGTCCATTGCTACTGGATAATAGGTTGGGTGTAATTGGCTACCAAATTGGGAGAAAGGGGGATAAAATATGATAAAAATTCATTAAAAACAAAATGTGAGAACATAGGGCCTAATTTTGGAAAAAAATCTTAGAAATGTGGGAACATAGGGCTGTGGGAACATAGGTACGCTCCCTGCAGGTCCACACTCACTCAAAGCACAATGACCCACCTTTTATTTCGTGAAGTTACTTTACAAAAATGAAATCATTTAAAGTGTTCAGTCACGCGATGGGACATTTGTTTTCTTCAGTTCTTGGGATTATTTTTCAGGGATTCAACCCCACTACCTTTGGGTTACAGACCAAAAACCCACATTTTCAAGGCTAGTCAGTTAAAACAAAGGTTGTAAAAAGAAATTTAAAAAAATCCACATACACATAATATGGTTCTGCAGCTGATGTTTGATGTGCCACTATACAAATAAGCACCAGGTTCATGGCCACTGTGCCTCATTAGCTGGTTGTTGTTTACATATGCACTAGTTAATGTATTGGCTGACCACCCAGATGGAACACACACACACACACACACACACACACACACACACACACATACACACACACACACACACACGTCACTGCTTGCCATAAAGTCAGTAGACCAGAACTACACTGTAGAGTCAAGATCAGATCAGAGAGTGCACTCCTGATGCGCCGCACTGATCCTGCTCTATGTGTGTGTGTGTGTGTGTGTGTTCACTCCGAGTTAAGTGTGTGCTTGTTGACTGAAACAAAACAATAATTGACGGAGCCATGATTCATCATAGCAACAGGTAAATAATAGACGGATCCTCCATTTTACGAGGAGCTATAAATACTATACTACTAAGTATCCATGCGGACTACGTGCATGTACATCATTAAACGAGACTGACCCGCTGTCTCGACCGCAAACATCACGTCAGCGTCATGCACGCATGACATCAGCATCACGCTTCACTGAGGCAACGTCAGCGTCATGCACGCGTGACGACAGCATCACGCTTCACTGAGGCAAGTGCCTACACTGAAAAAACAAACAAACAAAAGACACAAAAAAGGGTGTAGGCTATACCGGTTCCGTCTGGTATTTCAGAACCTCAGCAGCAGGGCAGGGAGGTTTCAGCGATCGGAGCACAGTTGTCTGTACAACCCCAAATCAGAAAAAGTTGGGACAGTACGGAAAACACAAATAAAAAAGGAAAGTAGTGATTTCTAAATGTACTTTGACTTGTATTTCATTGCAGACAATGTGAACACAAAATATTTCATGTTTTGTCTGGTCATCTTAATTTCATTTGTAATTAAACAGCCTTTCCTGTCATTCAGACCTGCAACACATTCCAAAAATGGTTGGGACAAGAGCAATTTAGGGCTAGTAATCAGGTAAATTGGTTAAATAATGATGGGATTTGAAAAAGGTGATGTCAACAGGTGATTGTAATTATGATTTGGGAACAAAAGCAGCATCAAGAAAGGTCTAGTCCAAAGATGGGCCGAGGATCGCCAGTTTGCCAACAAATACGTGAGAAAATTATTGAAATGTTTAAAAACAATGTTCCTCAAAGAAAGATAGGAAGACATTTGCTTATTTCACCTTCAACAGTGCATAACATAATTAAAAGATTCAAGGAATGAGGAGGAATTTCAGTGCGTAAAGGACAAGGGCGCAAGCCTAAGTTGAACAACCGTGATCTCCGATCCCTCAGGCGGCACTGCATCAAGAATCGTCATTCATCTATAAGCGATATCACCACATGGGCTCAGGACTACTTTGGCAAACCTTTGTCAAGTACCACAATACGTAGTTACAGCCACAAATGCCAGTTAAAACTGTACTGTGCCAAAAGGAAGCCCTATGTTAACAGTGTCCAGAAGCGCCGTCGACTTCTCTGGGCTCGGAGGCATCTGGGATGGACCATCACACAGTGGAAACGTGTACTGTGGTCAGATGAATCAGTATTTCAGGTATTTTTTGGGAGAAATGGACGCCGTGTGCTCCGGACCAAAGAAGAAAAGGATCATCCAGACTGTTACCAGCAACAAGTCCAAAAGCCAGGGTCTGTCATGGTATGGGGTTGTGTCAGTGCCCTTGGCAAAGGTAACTTTGCACTTCTGTGACGGCACCATTAATGCTGAAAAGTACATAGAGATTTTGGAGCACAATATGCTGCCTTCAAGAAGGCATCTTTTCCAGGGACGTCCATGCATATTTCAACAAGATAATGCAAAACCACATTCTGCACACATTACAAAGTCCTGACTGCAGAGGAAGAGGATACGGGTACTTGACTGGCCTGCCTGCAGTCCCGACCTGTCTCCAATAGAGAATGTGTGGTGCATTTTGAAGCACAAAATGCGACAATGAAGACCCTGTACTGTTGCCCACCTTAAGACTTGTTTGCAGCAAGAATGGGACAAAATTACACCTGAAACACTTCATCACTTGGTGTCTTCAGTCCCTAAATGTATTTTATGTATTGTGAAAAGGAATGGCAACATTACAAAGTGGTAAATGCTTTACGTTTCCAATTTCTTTTAAATGTGTTGCAAGAACCACAATAGGAATTTTGTTTTTTTGAAACAGGAAGGAACACATTAAATGATGTGCTGTTGTATTGTCTGCAATGAAATACAAGTCAAAGTACATTTAGAAATCACTACTTTCTTTTTTTATTTGTGTTTTCCATACTGTCCCAACTTTTTCTGATTTGGGGTTGTACACATCAGAGCCAACAAGAAGTTGTCATGCAAATCTATTATCGCCAATAGTCAACAGTTCAACCGCTGGGGAAGTCATCAGTAGCCATCGCCAGAGTTTCTGTACCACTTTACATTACAGTATAGCTGCAGGTCTGTTAGCGCACACTGCAGCAATAGAAACACAGAATATAAAATGCAAAGTATGTCATGTTAAAGGAGAACTCCGGCCAATTTTTACGTTAATCTTGCTAAATATAACTATGCGAGACCTGTCTATAGCAAAAGCAGTTAGCGCAACAGCAGCTACCTAGACGGAGCTGCTGCAGCTAATGCCCACCGCTCCCACTTAGCTAAACGGCAGTTATGGGGACATAAATGAAATACGCCAGATGGATCGCACACAAAATGGATATATATACTACAAATACACACAGGACTGCTGCATGATGATTATTACTGAAGCCTGACTGAACATTCTCTCGTCCCAGACGACAGCTAGCTAGCTAGCAGCTAACAGGGTAGGTGAATGTTGAAAATGCATCTTGTTGTCATGTAAGGGCCCTGTTCATGTTACACAGACATTTTAATTGCATTTTGTGTCTAAGATACACAAAGGCACTATTTAATTTATGCCCCCATAACTGCCATTTAGCTAAGTGGGAGCGGTGGGCATTAGTTGCAGCAGCTCCGTCTAGGTAGCTGCTGTTGCGCTAACTGTTTTTGCTATAGACAGGTCTCGCATAGTTATATTTAGCAAGATTAACGTAAAAATTGGCCGGAGTTCTCCTTTAAGATAAGATTAGTCTATATCCACGACGTTCCACTTCCAGATTGTTTGCCCGAATGTCCGTCCCCTTCCTCTTTCTAACCTCCGGTGGATTTCTGAGGACTATGGTTAACTGCTCCTCAGATCTCTGCAGGGTAAATCCAGACAGCTAGCTAGACTGTCTGTCCAATCTGAGTTTTCTGTTGCACGACTAAAACTACTTTCGAAATTACACATGTTCCACCAAAACCGCTATGCAATCTGGCTTCCGTACTGGTCATGGCTTTACCACAGCCACCCTCAAGGTTATAAACGACATCACTTCCGCCACTGACAAAAAGCACTACTGTGCAGCCGTCTATATTGATCTGTCCAAGGCCTTTGAGTCTGTTAATCACCATATTCTCATCAACAGACTCAATAACCTTGGGTTTTCTCATGACTGCCTAGTGTGGACAATAACTACTTTTCTGACAGGGTCCAGTGCGTTCAATCCGAGGGCCTGTTTTCAGGGCCTATGAACGTCTCTATGCGGGTGCCACAAGGCTTGATTCTCGGGCCGACTCTTTTTTCCCTCTACACCAATGACGTGGTTCTTGCTGTCAGGCACTCAAAAATTCACCTCTATGCAGACGACACTATCCTGTATACATGCGGCCCGTCATTGGATAATGTACTATCTAACCTCTAGGAAAGCTTCAACGCTATTCAGCACTCCTTCTGAAACCTCCAATTACTTCTGAACTCTGGCAAAACCAAATTAATGCTTTTTAATCAATCACTGCCCATCCGATTAGCATTACCACACTAAATAGGCTTGAATTAGAAAATGTTACTGCATATAAATATTTAGGTGTCTGGCTAGACTAGTTTGGCTAATTCTCGATTTCATTGATGTTATTTATAGAACTGCCTCTAACTCCCTCCTGAAAAGACTGGATGTTCTATATGACAGTGCCATACGTTTTGTGACCAGAGCCCCTTATAACACCCACCACTGCAACCTCCACGCATTAGTTGGCTGGCCCTCGCTACACACTCAATGCCTAACTGACTGGTACCAAGTCATTTACAAGTCCGTGCTAGGCAAAGTCCCGCCGTACCTAAGCTCACTGGTCACAATAGCCTTACCCACAACCTCCGCTCAAGCAGTTACATCTCCTTGGTCACCCCAAAAGTGCACACCTCCTCTCAGCTGCAAATAACTGGAATGAGCTACAAAAACCCCTGAAACTCAAAACCCTTATCCCACTAACTACCTTCGAAAGACGCATGACCAAGCTCCTGTCTGATCATTGCACATGCTAACTGTTCTCCATCATTCATGCACTGTCGTCACACACCCTATCCCACTGTCTCTGTCACGCCCCATTGCACATTTGTACATATCTGTGTACGCGCTTTTGCACTTTGTATCTGCCCTGGCATGCAAAATTGTATTTCCCCCCCATCTTTGTTGCATTCCCTTGCGGTCACACTATCTTTTGGTACATCTACTACTCATATTTACACCTACCTCACTATTTAGACCACTACCTGCACTAATAATTGACTCTTTACCACATTTCAGCATTTAGATAGCTCCTTTCATTCATGTATGCTACTATGATTGATCAGCATCACTATCTAGTCCACACATCACACAAACTGTACACTGACTCTTTACTTCATCTTAGCATTATATTACTCATACAGTGTACTGTGTTTTCTGTTTCTACCCCACTACCTAGACAAATATTTGCACTAATGGTTTATTGACCCTTTAATGTATTCTGCATTAAGACAGACTGACTGTTCATATTCACTGTTATTACTGACCTACATCACTAACTATATTATATCTTGCACTATCTGTATATTGACTTCACTTCTCAGCATTTATATAGACTATCTATTTATATATACTGTGTTATAACCACAATTTAATTTGCACTAACTGTATTCTGACTCTTTACTACATCTCAGCAATGTTCTAGACATTCATGTATATGATGTTATCACCTTTCCAAGATATTTGTCTTTGACAGGGCAGGCTCAAATGACATAAAATACATATAACAACATAAAGATAAATATAGAAACAGTGTAATAACATTGACTGTACAAACGTGCAAAATGCAAAAATAGTGCAAGAAGAAGCCTGAATGGAGCTGAACTTTTTTTTTTTTTTCAGAATTCTGTCTTTCAACTCAGATCTCAAATACCATTTTTCACATGTGGCCCTAATCGTCTTCCGTAAGAAAAGTAACTGTATTGTAATTAAGATTTTACATTTAAAAACAACATTCAAGTTGAAACAATAAGTCGATCTGAAACTATTTAAATCGACTTATCGAATTAATCATTTCAGTCTTTTGTCCAGCAAAAAATGTCAGGTATTTTTTTAGTTGCAGTTTCTTAATATCATGGACTTGCTGTTTTTATATTTCTTTCATAGTTAACTTAATATGTCTAGGTTTTAAAATAAAAAAGAAGCAAGTTGACATCATCTTGGGTGTTATTTCCTAACACTGAATAGATTAAATTCCAACGCATTCTCATTCTCGATTCAATAGCAGCATCTACATATTACACCTTCTACCATCATGTTATCCAGTGAAAAAACTATGTAAATATAATAACAAAAAGAGGAATAAAAAATGTTAAATCAAATGTTACACCAAACATTTAACTTCACAATCAGCTAATCGCGTTCTTTCAAACCGCAATTTCGAATCGACAACGATTAACCGTTAAGCCCTGATGTCAATACAATATGGATATATTGCCCAAGTCCTAGGCTATATTTCATCTTTTTTCTGAGTCATTAGCTGTCATTTCTGAGCTTTCTTTTTCTTTTCTTTTTACGTATATTACAGTTCATGCAGGCGTGTAATAGTTCCAGTTAGGACAGCAAATCCCTTTGCAGGGTTATCCGCTTCTCTGACTGGTGCAGGTGGCGAGAGGCCGAGGCAGGGCCAGGGTGTGTGCTAATGGGCTGCTCTCCCTCGGCACAGACAATAATAATAACAACAACAAAGTGCAGCGCCGATCGGGCCCCTTCAACTGTTTCCAAATGTCAATCCAGCTGGGCCTGGATGTAATGAGCCTCAGTGCAGAGTTGAACGCTTGGTAATTGCTGAACAGGGGAAATGGTTTGTCACCATAGCTTCCTTTCGTTTCTTAGCTTCCTCCGTGCAAGTGTGTGTGTGTGTGTGTGGGTGTGTGTGTGGATGCGTGCGTGTGTGGATATCTTTCCTTGAGTGTGTTAGAGTCTTGTCCCCAAACTCTAGAACCCCCCCGACCTAATTGTCTGCACACTGCAGGGAATTGGACCCGTGAGGTGATATCCTCTTGGATAAGGAGGAAGAGGAAGGAAGATGTGTGGGAATGTGGAAGGAAATATTGGAAGAAAAAAGAAACAGACAGAGCAGTGTTAGTGTGTCCGCGCATTCTATTTGTCAGTGTAATAACTTGACTAAGAACTGGGAGACAAGACTTAAGGCTCATTTATGCTCCATCAGGCTGTTCTCATGAACAATTCATATACATATATAGCTACAAATGTAATGCAATTATCATGTGTGCCACGTATTTATTGCTGTATGCACCTTATTGAGAAACACAGGGCTTTCAAGCCGGGGAGGAGAGTTTGAAGTTTTTTTCTTAACTAGTCATTTTGGTGTCTAAACTTAACTGTAGTTGGCGCATGATGGTAACTTTTTGTCGGCTAAACTTAACCCTAAAGTGTGTTCCCACATCAGTGGTGCCCGTGCCCCTCGTAGCGCCTATCCCGGGCGCTGCGTTTTAACTCCAGCTTAACCCTAAGTGGTCCAGTACTCTTAATTGGTAACACTTTACAATAAGGTTACATCAATTACCATTACTTAATGCATTAATAAACATTAATTAACCATTCATTAAGGTCTGTATTAAACATTTATTAACCATGCTTATTTTTGTTCATGTTAACTAAGGTATTAATTTATGCATTATTTACCATTAGTTAATGCCTTAACTAACTGTTAATCTCAGTTAAGTAAGGTGTCTTTTTACTATTAGTTAATGCAGTAAGAAGGGTTGACTAACTGTTAACAACAGTTAATTAAGGTGTATATTATATCATTAGAAAATGCAATACTAAGCCTTGACTAACTGTTAATAACCCTTAACTAAGGTGTCTATAATACTATTAGTTATTATAGTGAAAAGCCTGGACAAACTGTTAGTAACAGTTAACTAAGGGATCTATTTACCATTAGTTAACTAAGGGATATATTTACCATTAGTTAATGCAGTAACAAGCCTTGACTAACTGTTAATAACAATGAACTAAGGTGTATAATTTACCATTATTTAATATTAAAAAACATTTAACTATGGTGTCTATTTGCCATTAGTTAATGCAGTAAAAAGCCTTGACTAACTGTTAATACTAGTCAATTAAGTTGTCTATTTTACCCTTAGTTAATGCAGTAACAAGCATCATTTACCAGTTAATTATACAATATTGAACATTGGGTAAATGTTAACAAATGTCTCTTGATAATGCGTAAACCCTTAGTTGATGTTAATTAAGGTATTTCCTAATATTACTCGGTGTTTGATGAAGATGTTTGACAGCACGTATGGCTTAAGGTTCACAGCCAAGCCATGTCATTATGAGAAAACGGTTTTTATTGTTTATTCATGGGTTATTGTTGTCCACATACCTTTGTCCACTATATTGGTCAATCCTCCAACATATGACTTAATTGTGGTAGAGGGTGCGATCAGTGAAAGGACTCCATAGTCTCCATGCAGAGGTTTGCTTGTTCCTTTGTGTTCATGTAGACATAGCCTTAAAGGAGAACTCCGGCCAATTTTTACGTTAATCTTGCTAAATATAACTATGCGAGACCTGTCTATAGCAAAAACAGTTAGCGCAACAGCAGCTACCTACACGGAGCTGCTGCAGCTAATGCCCACCGCTCCCACTTAGCTAAACGGCAGTTATGGGGGCATAAATGAAATAGTGCCTTTGTGTATCTTAACAGACACAAAATTCATTTAAAATGTCTGTGTAACATGAACAGGGCCCTTACATGACAACAAGATGCATTTTCAACATTCACATACCCTGTTAGCTGCTAGCTAGCTAGCTGTCGTCTGGGACGAAAGTGTTCAGTCAGGCTTCAGTAATAATCATCATGCACCAGTCCCGTGTGTATTTGTAGCATATATATGTATATATATCATATATATCCATTTTGTGTGCGATCCATCTGGCGTTGGAGAGTAGTATTCTCTGCCGTGGGGATCGTTGTGGTAGTGTCCGACCGGCGGCCTTGCTTCTGCTTCCTGCCCGCAGTCCTCGCTTGCCGCGCCGCCAACAATCGCGAGAGCGCCCGCTGGTCGTGGCTGTACTCCGGAGGACCGGTGATGCATTTGCGGCGATTTTGTTTTGGTTTATTTACCCTCAAAAATAGGTAATTGAGCGCGGTAGTGGTTATGAGCATATTATTGACTATGTAACTACATGGAAACGGGCAGAATTATGCCTGTGCCTTGTTCAGTAAAACACTAACAGATGGCTAGCGGCAGTCTCGTGCTGAAGTCCTGTGTGAATTCAGTTGTAGCAAGATAAATAACAGTGTAGGTCGGAGGAGCTACAGTGTAGCGTAAAGAGCGGAGGTGTTCACAAGGGAAGAAGGTTGGAGTAACGTAACTATGGAGAATATCGAAGATATTGAACATATGGAAGAGGCTTTTGAGTTTGATGGTCGTCCTTATTTATTCGAACCCAAGTATACAGACGAAGAACTGGCCTCACAAGTGCTGGAAAGAAACAGACAGACAGACAGAGGGGCAACAGGCAGATGAAGCAGCTGCTCCAAGATCACGCATTTCGGGCAACTGGTGGTGTTTGTGTGGGTGTTGTGCTGCGAAGGCATCACCGGTCCTCCGGAGGACATCCTCCAGACCAGCGGGCACTCTCGTGATTGTTGTCGGCAGAGAATACTACTATCCAATGCCAGATGGATCGCACACAAAATGGATATACAACCCCAAATCAGAAAAAGTTGGGACAGTATGTACTTTGACTTGTATTTCATTGCAGACAATGTGAACACAAAATATTTCATGTTTTGTCTGGTTAACCTAATTTCATTTGTAAATATACATCCTTTACTGTCATTCAGACCTGCAACACATTCCAAAAAAGGTTGGGACAAGAGCAATTTAGGGCTAGTAATCAGGTAAATTGGTTAAATAATGATGTGATTTGAAACAGGTGATTGTAATTATGATTTGGTACAAAAGCAGCATCCAAGAAAGGTCTAGTCCTTTAGGAGCAAAGATGGGCCGAGGATCGCCAGTTTGCCAACAAATATGTGAGAAAATTATTGAAAAGTTTAAAAACAATGTTCCTCAAAGAAAGATAGGAAGACATTTGCTTATTTCACCTTCAACAGTGCATAACATAATTAAAAGATTCAAGGAATGAGGAGGAATTTCAGCACGTAAAGGACAAGGGCGCAAGCCTTAGCTGAACAACCGTGATCTCTGATCCCTCAGGCGGCACTGCATCAAGAATCGTCATTCATCTATAAGCGATATCACCACATGGGCTCAGGACTACTTTGGCAAACCTTTGTCAAGTACCACAATACGTAGTTACAGCCACAAATGCCAGTTAAAACTGTACTGTGCCAAAAGGAAGCTCTATGTTAACAGTGTCCAGAAGCACCATCGACTTCTCTGGGCTCGGAGGCATCTGGGATGGACCATCACACAGTGGAAACATGTACTGTGGTCAGATGAATCAGTATTTCAGGTATTTTTTGGGAGAAATGGACGCTGTGTGCTCCGGACCAAACAAGAAAAGGATCATTCAGACTGTTACCAGCAACAAGTCCAAAAGCCAGGGTCTGTCATGGTATGGGGTTGTGTCAGTGCCGTTGGCAAAGGTAACTTGCACTTCTGTGATGGCACCATTAATGCTGAAAAGTACATAGAGATTTTGGAGCACAATATGCTGCCTTCAAGAAGACATCTTTTCCAGGGACGTCCATGCATATTTCAACAAGATAATGCAAAACCACATTCTGCACACATTACAAAGTCCTGGCTGCAGAGGAAGAGGACACGGGTACTTGACTGGCCTGCCTGCAGTCCCGACCTGTCTCCAATAGAGAATGTGTGGCGCATTTTGAAGTGCAAAATGCGACAACGAAGACCCCGTACTGTTGCCCACCTTAAGACTTGTTTGCAGCAAGAATGGGACAAAATTACACCTGAAACACTTCATCACTTGGTGTCTTCAGTCCCTAAACGTCTTTTAAGTGTTGTGAAAAGGAATGGCAACATTACAAAGTGGTAAATGCTTTACTGTTCCAACTTTTTTTGAAATGTGTTGCAAGAACCAAAATAGGAATTTTGTTTCTTTGAAAAAAAACCCAATAAAAATCATGAGGAACACATTACATGATGTGCTGTTGTATTGTCTGCAATGAAATACAAGTCAAAGTACATTTAGAAATCACTACTTTCTTTTTTTATTTGTGTTTTCCATACTGTCCCAACTTTTTCTGATTTGGGGTTGTATATCATATATATTCACATATATACTACAAATACACACGGGACTGCTGCATGATGATTATTACTGAAGCCTGACTGAACACTCTCTTGTCCCAGACGACAGCTAGCTAGCTAGCAGCTAACGGGTAGGTGAATGTTGAAAATGCATCTTGTTGTCATGTAAGGGCCCTGTTCATGTTACACAGACATTTTAATTGCATTTTGTGTCTGTTAAGATACACAAAGGCACTATTTCATTTATGCCCCCATAACTGCCGTTTAGCTAAGTGGGAGCGGTGGGCATTAGCTGCACAGAGCTGCTGTTGCGCTAACTGTTTTTGCTATAGACAGGTCTCACATAGTTATATTTAGCAAGATTAACGTAGAAATTGGCCGGAGTTCTCCTTTAAAGCCCAACCTATATACATTATTGTGCATGCTATATAATCATTACTTAACCTTAACTAATACTTAATTAATGTATAACAATACTGTATAAGCTTAGTAAACCATAAGTAAACAGTTATTAATGCTCTTTTGTATCCTTATTGTAAAGTAGAGAACATTTGCACCTTAACTAATATTTAATTAATGTATAACAATACTGAATAAGCATTAGTAAACCATAAGTAAACAGTTATTGATGCTCTTTTGTATCCATATTGTAAAGTAGAGAACATTTGCACCTTAACTAATACTTAATTAATGTATAACAATACTGAATAAGCATTAGTAAACCATAACTAAACAGTTATTGATGCTCTTTTGTGTCCTTATTGTAGAGAACATTTGCACCTTAACTAATACTTAATTAATGTATAACAATACTGAATAAGCATTAGTAAACCATAAGTAAACAGTTATTAATGCTCTTTTGTATCCTTATTGTAAAGTAGAGAACATTTGCACCTCAACTAATACTTAATAAGCATTACTAAACAATGATTCATAGTTTATTAATACTCTTTGACTTAAACATTCACAGCTTTTAAACATTATTGAAACATTGCCAATGTGAAATCCAATATTCATGACAACCTTCTGTTATACACACATATTTAAATGATAAAAAAAGGTGTTCATTTGATTCTGAGTTTGACTTCTTATTTCTCTCCACTGAAGAATCAGAGCTATTACAGTGTGAGTCCTGCATGTAGATTACACTGGACATTTCCCCCCCTCTTGTCATCTTCACTGGCATGTCTTCTAGATAGTTGTCCTCTCTTGAAACCTAACAAACCAAGTGGGATATATAAATTTATTTTAAATGCATGCAAAAGCTACAGATGCAAGGATTGATCGTTCACTAGATCAACGTCAGATCTTTACACATGTTGAAAGATGGTCTGGCTCTCTTTAATTAATGGTTCACAAAGACTTCAATCAACCTTAATTATAATGAAATGTTCAATGATATAAAATGATTCTCCTTTGAACCTTCTGTCACATCCAATATACCTTAGTAATTGCATTTCTATCTCTCAAGTTACACCGTTTCATGTAGCTAAAGAGGCTCATTAGCCTGGTAATATTAACTGCAGGCTAATATGTTGACATGCTAGCTTTACTTGCACAACACTCATCTACAACATATCATGAGGTGACTCAAAATACAAACAGTATTAGAGGAAACAATGACCAACCTTATGCCCTTGTCAGCCAGGTACTAAACAAGATAAACATAAAAAGTTTTGCTTGTCTGGAGAGAGTATGAGCTGCACACGTTGCGCGCTTGTAGAATACAACTACACTACACTGAAAAGATCGAAACCGGATGTGCAGTCGAAACCAAGCGGGCAATGTGTGCAGCTCATACTCTCTCCAGATAAAGCAAAACTTTTTATGTTTGTCTTGTTTAGCACCTGATTTCACATTGGCAATGTTTCACTAATGTTTAAAAGCTGTGAATGTTTAAGTCAAAGAGTATTAATAAACTATGAATCATTGTTATAGAGCTTCTTTTTTTCATAATGACATGGCTTGACTGTGAACCTTAAGCCATACGTGGTGTCAAACATCTTTATCAAACATCGAGTAATATTAGGAAATACCTAAATTAACTAAGGGTTTACGCGTTATCAAGAGACATTTGTTAACATTTACCCAATGTTCAATATTGTATAATTAACTGGTAAATGATGCTTGTTACTGCATTAACTAAGGGTAAAATAGACACCTTAGTTAACTAGTATTAACAGTTAGT
This sequence comes from Gymnocephalus cernua, assembly GCA_023631565.1. NCBI lineage: Eukaryota > Metazoa > Chordata > Actinopteri > Perciformes > Percidae > Gymnocephalus > Gymnocephalus cernua. The sequence goes on along the minus strand of CM042441.1, from coordinate 31,852,926 downwards.
CAAGGCTTTTTACTGCATTAACTAATGGTAAAGTAGACACCTTAGTTAACTGTTAATAACAGTTAGTCAATGCATTTACTACTGGTAAATAGATCCCTTAGTTAACTGTTACTAACAGTTTGTCCAGGCCTTTCACTATATTAAGTAATAGTAGTATAGACACCTTAGTTAAGGGTTATTAACAGTTAGTCAAGGCTTAGTATTGCATTTTCTAATGATATAATATACACCTTAACTGTTGTTAACAGTTAGTCAACCCTTCTTACTGCATTAACTAATGGTACAAAAGACACCTTACTTAACTGAGATTAACAGTTAGTTAAGGCATTAACTAATGGTAAATAATGCATAAACATTATTAACATGAACAAAAATAAGCATGGTTAATAAATGTTTAATACACACCTTAATTAATGCTAATTAATGTAACCTTATTGTAAAGTGTTACCTCTTAATTTGACTTAAAGCGTACCTCTCGCCCAAATGCAACCTAGGGTGTTTTTGTGAATGTACACGAGTCAAACTTTCATTTAAAAGCATATTCAGGACGGAAGCAGCACTTTTAAGATTGACCGTATTCTTGTTTTGGGTCAAATGGCCTTTTGAATGGAGAGCTAGGGGCACTTTTATGCTAGCATCAAAATAGCTATTTTTAAACATTAAGAAGACTCGACACAACATGAGACGTTGCTCCAGGTATCACCAGGAGCTCTACACATTAACTCAGCATTGAGAATATTGTTTGTGTACACAGATTTACTCAAAAGAAAGGTTTTGAAGAACTCACTGTAGCTCTTGTTTGCTACCATCTTGCCAGTCAAAAAGTGTTGATCTCTGAATGCGAATGAAGGGACTCCATAGGAGGAAATATCATTCTTATATGAGGCTCCTTTTTCAACAACGTCAATATTGTTTTCCACTAATTACTAAACAATGAATCATCCGTGCATTTATATGGAACTAAGCTTTAGGAGCTTTCCATCTTTACTCTCCTCCCTGTTACGAGATGGTAGTGCCCGAAAACAACAACTGTTAAAGTAAGTCGTTCAAAACCTTTCTTTTTAGTAAATCTGGGTCCACAAACAATGTTCTCAATGCTGAGTTAATGTGTAGAGCTCCTGGAGACACTTGGAGCAAAGTTTCATGTTGTGTCGAGCCTTCTTAGTGTTTAAAAATAGCTATTTTGAGGCTAGCATAAAAGTGCCCCTAGCTCTCCCATTCAAAAGGCCATTCTACCAAGGTGTATTGACCATGTATAAAAAAAAGTGACAAAAACATGTAAAAAAAAAAAAAAAGCGCCTAAAAAAGGGCTGAGAACATTTTCAATTTTGACCCAGAAGGACAAGAAGTTCACGGTCAAGGGGAAGACAACACAAGGGTTAATGGTATGTGTACTTTTTAGCTGCAATGGCAAATATTTCAATAAGTATTTCATGTCCTTTAAATGGGTTTAATGGTTTCATAATGGTTAAATAAAACATATTTTAAACATTGGAACATAGTTTTAAGTTGTGACACCAGGGCATTTATTTAATCTTTCCAGGAAAGAGGCCAGGGTAGGTGTTGCGGTGACCTTTTATTTTATTTTGATACTCCCACTGACCGTCCTGTCCAGTGGTTCCTTTGAACCTGCTTTTAATATCTGTGTTGAACACACATCAGTGGGCTACTTTCCATAAGATCATCTCTCAATGCAAATCAAACCAGCTATTAGGCTAACCGACATAAAACCATGCCAATCTGTAGGTATGGTGAAGGGTATATGATGATGTGGGGCTATTTTTATTCCAAAGGCCAAGGGAACTTTATCAGGGTGCATAGTATCCTGGATCCATGAAATAACTGGCCTTTGAAAATAAAAATCTGCCTGCTGCCTCTATGGGAATTTAACATAGGGGTGTACTGACTAATAGCTTATTTATACCTGACGCATTGGAGGTGGCGCGCGCATTCGTGACATCAAAATGACGTAATTTCCAGCTGCCGCGTCCGATTTTCAGCGCGCATTAAAGATTTTTTTAATTAAGGCATTAAGATCAGTTTCCAAAAGATGATTTTTTTGTATTCCTCTTTTTAGTCAACTTTAGCATGGGTTCATAAACTTATGACCAGCACTGTATGTAAATGAAAAGAAGTGTAACAGTACTGACAGAAAAAAAGGTATTGTGCTGCAATAAGTTACTACAATAATAGTTCCATATTCTTTGGGGAAAGGTTATTGTATAGAATGCATGGAAATTGTGTAGGTGTGTGTACATATATGTGGTAAAGTGAAACAGAAGATGGGTTTTGCGATGAGGAGCAAAGGAGGGAGTTAGAACAGAGTTGTGGTATTGTCGTGAATCCCTTTTGCCTGGGCGGCGTTTTTGTAAAGAGCAATTTCCATGTCATATCTCATCAAATGTGACGTTGTTGAAAGAGCGCTTTACCCCACACTACCTTCTCCAGTGTCTGGGCTCCTTTACATTCAGTGTAACCATTTTCCCAAAGAAACATGCCAAATGCATCAATGCAAAGAACATATTTGTTTTGTTTACCACCCAGGGGATATGCTAGTAAAAATTGGCAAAAAACCCTCAAATACAGTACTTATCCATTAACTGAAAACATGCACACAGAATGGTTACACATACCATGTTAGGCTTACATTCAATGTCCATTTTTATAGTGATTCCCAGCAGAACTGCAGGCATTCCAAACCATGGTGGTGAAGAAGAAGCTGAACCATAAGGCAAAGTTTTTGATTTGCCAGTCAGTCTACATTCCAACCCTCACCTAAGGTCATGGGCTTTTTGCAGTGACCGGAAGAATGAGATCACAGATGCTATCAGCCGAAATGAGGGGTGGCAGGGCTTCCCCCCCTATGGTACATGTCCACTGTGGCATTTTATGACAGCAGGGATCGCCCCGCTTCCCAGCATTGGACACTTGATGGGCTTGCCACTAGCAGTCATCAGTTTATCTTCAATGAGCGCTGACAAGCAAAGAAAACAGCCTCCGCCCTCCTACAACCGCGATGCCTGCACCTGATTGGATGAACTCTTCACTTGTGGGTTGTAGGCCTTTATTTTTGACTGGACAGCTTAGACATAAAAGGGGAGAGACAGGGGGAATGACATTGGAAAAGGGCCGCAGGTCGGGTCTGCGCTCTACCAGGTGAGCTACCCAGGCGCCGGTCGTTTGAAAACTTTCTCTTATTTTACGAGAATAGTTCACCAAAATGTGATTCTGAAAACATTTTATACGAAATGCAGTTGCTGAATCTGTCTTCCTTTTAGATCGCCAATGGTTCAGATTTTTGTGAGTTTTCAAGAGGAGGCGAATCTAGCTAGACACCCCTGATTTACATTAAAATAACCTGGACCTTAACTTTGTGCAATGAGGAGTGGGCAACTTGACGCCCCGTCACCCGAAAGTCGCCGCAATGCTACCAGAATGCATTGCCCTGCGGCTCACATAGATAATGAATGAGAAGCGTGGAAATGACGCTTGCCAGTGGACACGTACCATTACAGATAGGGTATGGAGCTCAGACATCCAGAGGGGAGCAGCTTGGAGTAGAGGCGCTGCCCCTACGCAATGGTTGATGGTTTATAGGCATTTCTTTAAACCAATCACAATCGTCTTGGGCAACGGTGCCTCTGCAAAATAGCCTCAGGAAGGAACTTGTTTTGGTGGAACATGTGTACGTTCAAAAGTAGTTTTAGTCGTGTAACAGAAAACTCAGATTGGACAGATAGTCTAGCTAGCTGTCTGGATTTCCCCTGCAGAGATCTGAGGAGCAGTTAACCAGAGTCCTCACAAATCAGACGCCAACACAGAGGAAGAGGAAGGACATCCGGCTCAATACAGTCCTATTGCTCTGCTTAATCTCAGCTGGTTAAACTTCTGATCTGACTTTACCTACAGTTTATTTTCAATAGTGTGTTTAGTTATTTTTTTCTTTTTCATTTCAATATTTTGAATAGTTTGCATTGTCAGACAACTAAACATGCATAAAACAGGGATTTGGCCGCGAGTGATAAAATCTACCTGTTAACCAGTTTTCCTATCTGCTGAGAGAACAATAAAATCAGTATTCCAGTATCACATTCATTTCTTTTTTAGATTAAGGTCTGAATGACACTCAAGTTCTACATCCAAATGCATTGTGTGTGTGTGTGTGTGTGTGTGTGTGTGTGTGTGTGTGTGTGTGTGTGTGTGTGTGTGTGTTTATAGGATGCATGTGTGTGCATGAGAGAGAGTTTAATCACCACATCTGGCCCGGTGTGTTATTGCAGAGGTCAGGGGTCTGCTGCCAGTCTCTCTGCTGCCAGTGTGTGTGTGTGTGTGTGTGTGTGTGTGTGTGTGTGTGTGTGTGTGTGTGTGTGTGTGTAGCAGAGCTGCAGGTGAACGCCACAGGCATCATAATCACAGGTCAGGGTCATTAACTCTTTTTTCTGTGTGTGTATGTGTGTGTGTGTGTGTGTGTGTGAGAGAGAGAGACTCAGAGAGGGGGGGGGGGGGGGAGGGGGTGAGGGTGAACAGGTGGTGATCTGGTGTTCAAAGACAGGAGAGAGTAGAAAGAGAGAAATAAAAACAGAGTACAACTTGCTCTGCCTAAAAAAGGGCTCTACCAAGATGGAGAATGGTGAGGTACACTTGATCTCACCACTGACAATTCCCCTTTTCAAATAGTTAATAAATAGTTAGGAGTGTATTCCAAATTTTACATAAATCATTTCAAACAAGTGAGTTCGAACCGAAAGTAAATACAAAAGTTCTGGATTAGCTTTTGTAGCTAACTACATCTACATCCAAGACAACTTCCAGCTAAGCAAGTTAGCAGCCTATTCATCTTCAGTAATAACATTTATTACATATTATCTACATCATGTAGCATGATTGTATTTCATCAAAGTAGGACGCCCTCATGCTTTCCTCTGCCTCCATTCTTTGTTCTTTGATTTAGCTCATTATCTGTCTAATCTCCTTAAAAAAAAAAAACAGGAAGTAGACATACGCATTAAACCAAAATAGCCCTATTAGCTACATTAGCTAGTAGGGGGCGTATTTGTGTATTTACTTTTGGTTGGATTCAGTGACAAGTGTTTGAAATAATTCATGTAAAAGTGAAGTGGAAAAGCTCTAGGTAGAATTGCGCTGCAAACACAAACAATGTGTTGTTTTGCCAGAGTAGCGGAGTAGAGTTTGCGGGAGTAGCGGGTGCAAAGTTAGCATGACCCATAGTCAGAATGGCTACTTAAGAGAATAAGACGGTGTAAACTAAAATACCAGACCTTTCCTTTCAAGTTACCTACTCCGAGCACTCCAAGAGTTTTTGTTTTAGTATTGTGTTTTCAGATGATCTGTAAGAGGGTTTTTGAAATGGATTGGTTTTTTTTGTGATAAAAAGAAATGCAAAACAGCTTGTTTTGATTCAGGTTCAAGGGTGAACCTGCTACTTTTAGCGCCAAGTCCAAGATGGCTGACCTTTGTCCTTTCTAGGCCCCGGGGTGTCAGGGGTCAAATGTTAGCAGGCTGAAATGACAGTTTATTTTTAGTGCAAACAAGACTGCTATTTAAGGCTACATAAAGAGGCTGGTCAGATAATTATACCACCGGTTGGTCGGCTGCCATTTATCCACCCACCCTACCGGTCAATTGCAGCCATATGTGGACAGACTAGGGGGTCTGCACTGCTGCCTGTGTGTGTGTGTGTGTGTGTGTGTGTGTGTGTGTGTGTGTGTGTGTGTGTGTGTGTGTGTGTGTGTGTGTCTGCATTAATTTTTTTTTCCTGCGTGAATGTTGGCATCTTTCCTTTCCTGTGTTGCAAACGTACACCACTTCATATCTTTCTGTGGATGTGTGTATCGGGCTCATCCGTGTAATTGTAACCATTTCTCTTGCAGTGTAACGAACAACATGTGCATCCATGTGTGTGTGTGGTTTCCCTGCATAAATGTTAGTGTCTCTCAGTTGCTCTGTTGTTAGTGTGGCTTCTGCTAAAACCTCTCTTCAATTTGGCTTCAAAACTCAAAACACGCTCTACACCCCTTTGTGCAGCAAGCCGTCCTCCCAATGCGGAGGGAATCAAATCAAGGCCAAATCCCTCTGAAAAGTTGTTTATGCCACGCCCTGTCAACAACCACCCAGATGCTGCGCTGAGGATGACAGTAAGGCAGTGTGTGTGTGGATGAAAAGACAAATGTCCTCCAGTTCGACCGACGAGCATGACAACCACATGAAGGAGAGGCACTTCAGCGTGTCAGTAAAGATCGGTAGAGTTTCAATTGCATTATGTAATTGCTTCATAAACTTTATTGGATTTAATAATGGACAAAAGTTGAACCCTTTGTGTTGCTATCGGGTCAAATCTGACCCGTTTTCTAAATGTCTATATCTTTTTAACTACCTCATTTTGATTACCCAAAAATAACGGATGGTTCATACATCGCGCTTCACAAGTACAACAAAAGATCGGATCTCTAATTTCATTGAATTTTGGGTGTTTTTTAAAATTGTTTGTATTTGAAAAAAAATTTAATATTTTTTTTTAAACAGTATCCCGAATGAACGTGGACCCTTCTGTGATTATCCTTCCTTTAATATTAGTCTAAACCAGGGGTCTTCAACGTTTTTTAAGCCAAGGACCCCTTACCTAAGAGTGAGATGGAGCAGGGCCCCCCTACTACATATATTGTATAAAATGAAGTTACATATTAAATGGCCTACAATAACTTCTAGGGCTGAAGCCTTTATACATACCTTTTTTTCGCATAGAATACTAAGCTTTTAAAATAGCCTAATAATTGTTGGAATGATTTTATATGTTAAAACATACCTGTGGCACAGTAAATCCTCATGATTAACTTTATCTGTGGATGGTGACTACCTTACCTATAGGCCAGTAGGCCTGTCCTCAGTGGGGATTTATATTTGCTAAAATATATTATATTTGATTAAAACTATTTCAAATATTAACAATAATTTGGAGGCCCCCCCCCTGCATTGACTCTGAGGACCCCATAGGGGTCCCGGACCCCCTGTTAAACAATTCATAATTTCAGCTTTTTTTAATTTAAGAATTAGGTATAATTTCCTACAAATGAGATTTATTGACCATGAATTCCAAAAAAAAACTACAACTAGTAATAAGTTGGTGTTAGTGGTGTTTACACACGGAAGTGAAAAGAAGTGTTAAACATCCCAAAAAAGTGCCAAAAACATTGAAAAAAGCACCACAAGTAAAAAAAAAAAAAAAGGGACAAAAACATCAGAAAAAGTTAATATTTTAGTCTCTTCATTTGCACAAAGTTGAGGTCCAGGTTATTTTAATGTAAATCAGGGGTGTCCAGCTAGATTTGCCGCCTCTTGAAAACTCACAAAAATCTTTTAAACTGACCATTGGCGATCTAAAAAGGAAGACAGATTCAGCAACTCCAAAGCCTATTTCTCATGTAAAATGTTTTCAGATTCACATTTCGGTGAACTATTCTCGTATACTAATAGTTTTGGCCCAGGAGGACGATGCATGGCCGAATGGAAAACAACACAAGGATTACATTAATAAATAATAATAAAAGCCCCATTAAAAGATGTAGTATGAGTTAACACAACGTGCAAGAAATATACATTATAAATAGACATTTACAGGCAACGATAATTTGCAACCTTAGTTGTTCATCGTAGTTCATCTTCACCTAAAACTCTCCCTTGCCAACATTTAAATGAATGGAAATGTAAAAAATTTAACAAAGATAAAACTAAAAACAATGGAAAATACCTAAACAAACACACTCACACAAAACTCCCTAGAATACCAGAAGCAGTAGCATGAATACATTCCCACGAGGCCCTGGAGCTGAGTCAATAGTTTCACTTTAGTATCAGCGGAAAAGTTTGTTCATGATTTAGCTCTCTCTCTTCTTTTTTGCTCTCTTGGACTTTCTTTTGGTAATGCTTTTCTACCTTTTGGTTTCTAGTTTCTCTGTTTCACTCTTTACCTTTTTAACTCTCTCTGCTCCAGTAGTTCTTTCAGCTTAGTCATGACTAGGCTAAAACAATCACGCTTGGCTGTAGATGTGACTCAACAGCCAGTTATATCATCATCACTTGTGTTTGTGTTCCACCAACATGGTGCTAGACTGAAGTTGTATAGTTCAGTGGTTTCAAAAACAGTGGGGGACTCATCCTTTTTTTAACAGTCTTTTTACATCTCTTTCATTGATCCCAGTCTTTGGTTTTTTAGCATTTAATTCATTACTCCTAACAATCAGAGATGTACAAATTCCACCACGGTCCAATTAATATTTGCATCTTGAGAAATCCTGTTAAAACTAAAACAAATTCCCCACCGGGAGGGGAGTCCTCTGGGTAAGGTGAAATGACTAATTTAGTGGCCAATTTACAGTTGGTATTTGAACGAGCTAAAGGTTATGGGGTGCCAACTTGAATCTTTGAAGCACATCAATGTGCTTACACCCTGACTGTGTCAAACAGGGAACACGTAATCTAAATGTACCCGTGCATAACGCTGAAGATGAGCTGAGCAGATGGCTGCTGGGTGGAGGCAATGAAACTTTGTTTGCATGCGGCACACAGGGGTCAGTCAGTCAGTAACACACCGGGGAAAGTCAGTGTAGTTTGCATAGTCAACACTGTTGTGAAATAGACCAGGGTGCAACCTGCACAAGGGGAAATAAAGTCTCTGCAGAGGGTATATGGCTAAATAAAGTCCCTATAGCTTCTCAGGGTTCAGCTCTGATACTGGTAATAAAAGAAACGTACAACTCTACAAGTGTCTATAGCCATGCTAGCAGCTCTGAGAGATTATTTCTTGGCACAGTGGTGCTGTAAACAGCATGCTAACATCAACATGCTAACATGCTCACAGTAAAGGCCGTTTTATGGTTGTGTGTAGAATCGACGACGTACCCCAGCGTTGCATTGCCCACGACTCATTTCCTGGTTCTCCAGGGCGGCACTGGCCCGCCCACTTTACTCACTGGCCCGTCCAGCCAAGTTTGATCAAAATACGTTCTGTTATGAAAAATATTCAAATGTATGTAAAAACTAGTTGTGTGTGTTTAATGCGTATTTTCTTCTGATTAAAACAAAACTGTTACCATACAATCAAACAATTAGATCAAACGCCTTCGGAACGTAGTTGGTTTCTATGGTAACAACAGGCGCACTGTCCAAAATTACGAATCCCACTATGGCCACGCCAAGACCCGCCCTACGAAGCAGCTTGATTGGTTGGGGTTAGGTATTTCACCTGGAGTGGTTAAGGTTAGGATAGCGGATTGGTCAGGGGATAGGACCTGAAGAAATGGGGTTACGTTACCTTGGACGCCTGGCCAATAGTAGTGATTGAAGGGCGGGTCTTGGCGAGGCCATAGTGGGATTCGTAATTTCGCGTCCGGGCTGCCTTCAGCTAACTAACGTCACCTTCAGCAGATAACGTTAGCTAGCTGGCTTTTTAGACAATGCACCATGGATGTGTTAAGCAATGTAGGCTACTGTTAAAATTTACCGCAACAATGGCTTCTCTTTTAAGTGGAATGGACAGTGTTCTTGGATGGAATAGAGTGTAAATAAGGACAAGCTTTCCTGCAGCATGTGCAGACATTTCCCAGCGGAGCTGACAGCCAATCAGAGAGAGAGGAGGCCGTCACAGAGGTAATATTCAGTCAAACGGGTTTCATGCTTCTTGTGTTATTGATAAAGTAACCTAGTACGTTTCCTATTAAGTAAGAAATGGTGAACACTGATGATGGCTTCTAGCTGAAACACGTTTTGCCCACATTAAATAAGAAGATAACTTATCTGTGAGTTATGTAGTTTTTAATTTTCTGTGATCCTGTCACTGCGGTGGACTCAATACACTGGCTAAGATTTGGCGCCTTGCTGGTCACTTTTCATTATATCTTTCCTAATTCAAACAATGCTTAGCTGGAAGTTTCCATTCTTTGATTTTCTTACTGCTGGTAGCATTCACTGCTCATGATCTGACCATAGTCCTGAAGCAACAATGCTGCTGCATTGTTATTGTTACATGTGTGATTTCTGTCTGATGTAGGCTGTTCTATGTCATGCAGTATGTTAACGCCTTCTCTGCTGTCTGGGTTCATGTTTAGTTGCCACTTTGTGCAATGAAATGGTAAATTTTATAACAGTGCAGTGCAGAGCCAATGCTGCTGGTTCTGCTGGTGCAAATATATTTTAGCCTGAATAGGTTCAAACCGACAGGTTTTTGTCTATATTGTTGTGTACAAACGTTTTAGACTGAGCTTTGTTGGTTGAGCATGTTGACAGTACTGTTATTGCCGTTGTAATGCAGTATGTTGGAAGGTAAAAGTGCTATTTTTCCAGTTTGTCCTTTTTGCTACTTCTAGTCTTTTTGAAAATTGCCCACTCACTTTTGTATTGGCACGCCCAAAATACTATTTCTGCCTACGCCCCTGCCTTAAACAACATGAAATCAAGTAGAGGGGTAACTTTTCCTGCTCCAGATTTCCCACCGTGGTCAGAAAGAACAGGGGAGACACTTTGTTTCTCTCACTATGACTCTAGAGTCGCTACTCGCTCCGAAGCTAATCGCTGTCACTCTCTCACACCCACTCCCCACACACACACACGCTGGCTCGACGCACACACCAGCGCTCAAGTATAAACATCAGGCCACTTACGTAGGCTATGGAGAAAGCTCTGCGTGGAGCCTTCGCAGAAGCATAAAACGGCCTTAACAATGTTTATGATGATGTTTGGCAGGTTTACCATGTTCACCAGCCATGCTAGCAGCTCTGAGAGGCTGTTTTTTGGCAAAAATAAAAATAAATTCTCTTAAAATTAGGCCCTATGTTCCCATAGCCCTATGTTTTTAGTCCTAGAAATGTGGGACCATTGAGCTGTGGGAACATAGGGCTGACCCCCACAGTAACAATGGTAATTTGCTAATGTTTGGCAGCTTTATAGTGCGTTCCATTTGTGCTCAAAGACAGATTTTCCTTAGTCAAAGTCGGAAACACGCCCCCTGACGTCGGATTTCCAAGCTCGGAAGTCGGACAGCCTCACAGTATCCTGAGTTAAAAATCCAACATGGCTGCTCCGTACATCAACAGTTGTGAAAGTTGTAGTAACATACAGTTTATTAGCACTTCTGTCTTATTTGTGTCTCACTAAATCAGTCGTACACACAGTCCTGTCCAACTTCTATCTGTGGACATGTTGTTCAGCTGTTTGTATGCACAAAAAACAGCATAATGTGTTATCAACTGGAAGCCTATTGCTAACAATGGCTAACCTGGATAGAGTTACCCCCACAATGAAAAATCTGACTAGAAAATGGAACGCATTTAACTAGGGTGTGACGTCATTCCCAGCGTGGGGCTTTCAAGTTCCGAGGTAAACGATACTCAATATTACTATGTTCACCATCTTAGCCTAGCCTGTTAGCATGCTAACGTTTGCTAATTAGCGCTAAACAAAAGGTAGGCTGAGGGTCCGTGCTGAGGCTAGGGAATGTCATTAACTTTGCAGTGCAGTTGCGTGCATGCAATTAGAGAAAAAGGAAGAGAGACAAGAGGGAAATAAGAGAACCACAGTTTTGGGTGAGTTCTGAGATCAGTCAGAGGCTGAGCTAAACTGAAACACAAAGGGACACTTCCACAGACTTGCTCAGTGCGTATGTTGCAGCTAGCTTACGGCGTGCGACACACACACACACACACACACACACACACACACACACACACACACACACACACACATAAGTTTGTGGCACTATCTTTGTGGGGACCTGTCATTGACATAATGCATTCCCTAGTCCCTTACCCTAACCATCACAACTAAATGCCTAAACTTAAAGGTACAATATGTAACATTTCTGCATTAAAATGTCTAAAAACGACCATACCTTTGTTATATATTTTTTTGAGTTGTGTAGTTACACTCTCACAAATGTTTCCACCAAACTTCAAACCCAGAGAAATCTGTTATTTTCTTACACGTTTCCTTTCCTTCCTAGTCGCCCGTCAGTGGCGTCATATAACCTTTCACCCTCTAGTTCCTCATAACTTCCTTCAAAACACGGCTCCCAGATGATACGTTTGAGCGTAATTTAGGGCTGGGCGATATGGCTGAAAACTGTATCACGATATAAGTGTTTCAAATCAGTCGATATCGATAATTATTGATATTTTTTATGACCTATTTAAAATAAGGACCAGGAGAAAAAAATTTATTCAATTTAAACGTTTTTATTTTAAGCTTAACCTTCCTCCGATTATAATCCTCTCAGTTATAAAAGCAGAAATGTCAACACAACCATGGAAAACATTCAAATAATTCAAATGTAAACATAAGTCTAAAATCACAATGAACACTTCTGGTGAATGAAGGGTTTGAAAATATGTGCAGTGTTTTGTAAACGTAGGATAAATTGAAATAAAACTGAGGTAGACTTTACATCTGTAACATAAAAAACAAACCTGATACAGTACAGTAACAGTTATTATTTTTCTCCGTCTAACAGTCACGCTACAGCCTAAACCGTACATGGTGGGGGGGTGCTCAGCGGAAGCATGTCTTTGCCTATATGATATGCCACTGCCTCCGTTATTTATTTGTACCGTTTAGCTTTTACAGTCATAAGGCGCTGAGAGTACCTCTCCGTGGTGCTCTGCTGCTTGTGCGGGGTTCCAGCTGCAGATGTTGTTGGACGTTGCTGGCGAATACGGCTGTGCTCCTAAGGGTGAGCGCGGCTAAAGTGGTAAAACAGGTTTGCGGTGGGGACGGTGGTCTTGCATAATTTGCAGACGACATTGGTCTGACTACGGTCAGACTTATAAAATCCAAAAAACTGCCATATTGGCGAGCTGACGTTTCCTGTTTCATCAAGAACTTCCGCGTTCGCTGCTTCACGCATTTTCCACTTATCACTCCATCATTTATATACTGTCTATGCTTATTACTCCACGCCGCTTCTGTTATTGAAGAATCCAACACGAGACAACGATATGGCGCAACCAAACACAATACTGTTACATGATTGGCTGTTAGCGTGTCACTCCCTACGTTGCTAGGCTACCAGAGAGTGAGTGCCTTTGTTCATGCAACCAAACTTGCTTTGAAACCTCTGGTTTCTTCCGCCGAAGAAAAAAAAAAATAAAAAATTATCGAACTTTTATCGAGCACATTTTTTATTGATATTGATTACATGTCTATCGCGATACATATCGTTATCGTTTTATCGCCCAGCCCTAGCGTAATTGTAAATCATACAATGTCACAGAAAAAAATACTCCTAACCATAACACTGCTTTTTCTGCCACACAGCATCATTTTGTGATTGATAACATGCCACTTTGCAACACAGTAATACAGCAGATATCTTATTTATTGATACATATCAATATCAATCCAGTTTAACGTTACTACAATGTGTTGGTTGACAAGTAGCTAACTTAATGCTAGCTAGCTAATGCTTGGTGGATAACATTATAGGGTTACCACATCGTTCAACACGCTCATAAAGTTATTAGTAGCATGATTGTTTTCACCACGGATAAAGGCAGCGCTGGGCTAACCCACGAATGAGTGTACCAGTAATGTTAACGTTAGCTGTATAGATTACACGACTAATCTAATGCTAATTTAGCCAGCTAGCACCCGGTCTGTCTGCCTGAGATAACAGCTGACAACAGCCGGGACATGTAGCAATAGCCAGTTACCGTTAGCCCACAGCCAGCCAACACACAGCCACCATTACAGCAATCCATACAGTATAAGTACTATACAGCACTTAACTCCGGTGCTGGGTGCTTATGACGCTAATGGCAGCTTAATGAAGCGTCGGGAAACAGACCATATCAGACCCAGACCCAGATCTGAGTTGCAACAGTGGCCATCCATAGCTAGTGTTAGCTAGCTAGTCTCCGTTAGTGCTAGCTACCGGTGTTTGTGCCGAAAATCTCCTCCCTGCCGAATTTCTCACCCCTTCGCGTTTAGCTGTCTTTACAGTAAGCTAAATTAACCCGACAAGCACCAAAACGAATAGTTAAGATCAGAGGTGTAGTGGTAAAAAAAGAGGTGGGTAAACTATAAATTCTGGGGGACCAGGACGTGGTCACCTTTTAAGGTGGGCCACTGCCTACCGGTGTATGTGTATCCTGATGACATCGCTATAGGCTATCATTTGATGGTACTACCAAGGGTATCACTGGTTGTTTCCTCATCATAGGTCACACAATCACTATTCAATTCATACATTAATCTAAGCTCTTGTTAAAGAGACTCAAGAAGGAATAATATGGTTGAAATCTATAAAGTTTACTAAATGACAAAACAGAGAGAACAAAAATATTTAAGAGATAGAGAGGGAGGCTTATATCCAGGGCTTCCAATGCAATGCACTTGTACATAATGATTAGGGATTTGGGATTATTTTCATAGTCGATTATTCTGTTGAATATTTTCTCGATTAATCGATTAGTTGTTTGGTCTACAATATGTCAGAAAAATGTGGATCAGTGTTTCCCAAAAGCCCAGGATGACATCCTCAAATGTCTCATTTTGTTTCTGCTCCTGTAGAAGCTAGAGGTCTGTATGAAATCAACCTTGTTACTAGAAAAACATGTTTTTAGCCGCAATCTTATGGAGAAAAACTACACTACCCACAGTCCTAAGCTTAACAGCTGATTGGTTCAACTCGCCGTTTCCATAGAAACGTTTACCGTACCCGCAAAACCGCGAACGGCTATAGCGATAACATTAACTAGCTAGGTGACTAGCAAAGACAGCTTGTTGTCACAAACTTCCAGTGGTTTAAATGTCAGAGAATGCATAATTACATCCAGTTATTTATCTGATAATGTATCCTGAATTTTACTTGTAACATGGGCTAATGGGAACAGGTAGAGGTGACTTGTTGAGTCAGTGGCATGAATCTACTGTGAACCAAATTAACCTAAAAAACATGAAGTTTAGTACTGTTTTTCGAGCTCACTCACTGTGGGCTTGTAGCCGAGGCCGTTTGCTGGCATCAGGAGGAGGGCTGCTGTCTTTACGCCGCTTAAAAAATTGCCGGACATCTATTTTTACAATTTATTACATGAGACATGTAGGCTAGTTTGGGCTAGTGACCATGGATGTATTAAGAGAACTGATGAGTCTTGATCATGGATGTATTAATGCAGTCTGCTGCTTCCTGCTGGCTACGCAAGAGATGCTCGATGGTGTTTTAAGCCCCCAACGTTGACTTCACGGCAGCGCTGCGACCATTGACTTTGTCACTGCACGATGTGAGTCTCAACACGATCTAAGTCGCGTCGAGTTGCGCATGCTCAGATTTAAACAATTTACGGCATAACGACAATAACAGAAGATGGGAACAGCAATAATCGAAGATATAGAAGGTGGAAATCATTTCAAAAACGTTTTAGTTATCAAATGCTATCTATGATTGTTTGATTGCTAACGTTAGCTCATAACACCATTCAAGTAACAGCCGTTGTTGTGTCTGATTGCTATCTTGTAGCCAGCAGTGAACCAACTTGGTCATGTAGCTCCATTTTTACTGACTTTTTTATTTGTTATTAACTGACATGAGGGATCATGCCGTGAACATGTGATGCGTTACGCTAAATAATACATTACTGCCATTTCCACCTTCTATATCTTCTATTATTGCTGTTCCCATCTTCCGTTATTGTCGTTATGCCGTAAATTGTTTAAATCTGAGCATGCGCAACTCGACGCGACTCAGATCGTGTTGAGACTCACATCGTGCAGTGACAGACTTAATTCAAGGCACCTAACTGTTGCCTAATCCTAGTGCCTTCCAGGCATCGCTGCCTGGAAGGCGACGTTGTGGGCTTTAACAAACAAACACCGCAAGAGATTGGTCAACACTGACAGTAAGCAGCGCAATATGAAAGACTTCGTCTTAGGTTTAACAATCTATGAAACTAATAATGAAAAATATGAAACTAAAACGACATAAGCTTAATTTAAAATGGCTTAGGAACTATAGGCTATTTAGAGGTGGATAAACACAATTTAGAGGTGGATAAACGCACTTTGGAGGTGGGTAAACGCTATTTCCGAATTTTGGGAGGTGCGTAAACGGCGTTTACGTGCGTTTAGCCTCCACTACATCCCTGGTTAAGATTAAAGAAAAGTAAAGGGGGAAATCGTTCCGGGCAGCTTGGAGCAGCTCAGCTGCTGCACAACACGGCCATCGGCCGTCCTCGGCTCGCCGTCCCGGGAGATTCCCCCGGCAATCCCCACCCACACCTGTCTCTCAGGCTCGTTGAGTAGCTAGCTAGCGTTACAACAAACCCCGCCCCACCCCGGTGTTGAAACCATCCACAAGATGACAGTGACATGTGAAATATATTGTGATAGTCACTGTGTTTTAGCTGCTGGCTAATGTTAGCTTGCTGGCTCACTAGCTAGCTAACTGGTCAGCTACCAATACAAATCGAATCAAGAAACGTAAATGTTGGGGGAAATGCAGCTATGTTATTAGAATGACATGAATAAACGTTACTAAACGTAAAGTGAATACATTTGAATGGGTAAACTTGTACGTGAACAGATGTATTCTAACATTCTAATCAGCGAAGTTGTTTACAACTCCCATAATTCCACGCAATTTACCAACGTCATCAAAAGTCCGTGTTTACAATCCATTGTTTTGGTTGAGAGACCCCTAGCGGCAGAAAGTTACATATTGTACGTTTAACCCTTACCCTAACCTTAACCCTTACCCTCACCCTACCCATAACCTAATTCTAACCCTAACCCTAAAACCAAGTCGTAACCCTCAAACAGCCCTTCAAACTTGTGGGGTCCAGCATTTTGGCCCCACAAAGCTGTCGGGACCCCACAAGTATACTGGACTCCTGGTTTTTGGACCCCAAGAATATAGTTAAACAAGCCCACACACACACACACACACACACACACACACACACACACACACACACACACACACACACACACACACACACACACACACACAGTTGGTATATTGGCTGTTTTGGGCGAACACAAGCAGACCAGCGGTCAATTCCATGTGAATGATTCAAGGCAAAAATGTGCTTTGCTTTCTCATCACACCTTTAGCAAGCAGTCAATACTTGTAACTAGTAAGTCATGGGATAGCTTGCTTACACAGGCTAATACAAGTACAAGAAAAGAATGGTGGAAAACTGTTGTATGTTGTGTTCTAAGGTTGTGAAGAGTTCTGCTTTGGACACTGTAGACTCGACACTTCTTTGCCCACTGATCCCTATCAACCAGACGGCTGGCGCTCAGTAGCTCGGCTTCCGCAGCAATTACCTTTTCCCATGAGACACTGGGAGAAACTGAGAGCATAGGCAGCTTCTCTGTGTGTGTATGAATGAGTGAGTAAGAGTGAGTGGAGAGGGGTGCGGTGTGTGTGCGTGCGTGCGTGCGTGCGTGCGTGCGTGTGTGGGCGCGCGCGCGTGTGCGCATATCAAACGTGTTCCTGCTCTGAATCAAAACCCCAAAGCGACCATGTCAGAAAATTGAGTTCACCCACATAACTGAAAATACCCATAATCCCTCTGTGTGCCCACATGAGGTATTTAGTTTCCCCTTAACAAACAACTCCCAACTCCCTGCTATTTGAAGACTGACAGCTAATGTACTCGGAGGTTAAGCCAGTGAAACAGCGGCTAGTGTCAAAAATATTTGATTTGTCATTATTGCACTTTCCTCCTTTAGCCATGTGCAGTAGGTAGGGCTAATCCTGTTGGGCTAAGCAAGCCCCATGATTGGTGGATTCTGGCTAAATTCCCCGTCGAGGTGATCGGTGATTGGTTCTGCTGTTGTCTGAACTCTGGCTCCTTTTACTCTTTCATGCCTGAAAAAATAAAATAAGAGTAATGTTTTGTATAAGCCTACACCTATTCGTTTTCTTGCAGTGTAGATAAGATTGATACTGCTCTCAAGTCTGTACGTCAAATGTGAAGCTGCAGGTTAACGTAGCTTAGCATAAAGACTAGAAAGGGGATACCGCTAGCCTGCTGCTGACCAAAGATAACAAAACCACCTCCCAGCACCTCTAAAGCTCACTATTTCTGAGTTTTATTTTTTCACGCAGCAGACTATTTCTTGGTATGGACCAGTTGCCCCAGCAACCAGCAGAGACTCCAGGAAGTTACTGTTAAACTAAGCCAAAGATCCTTTATACTAAAGATAAGCACCTGTGGCACCAGTGGTATGAAACGGTACACACTTCCTGTCTCCCAAAGGGGCGTGGCCTCGTTTGAATGTGTATTGAACGTTGTGTGGATGGATGAAAAGTTATATTTGAATAATTTATTCATACGTTTTTTTGCTAATGTTAGATATTTAAAGAGCTAAAAGACACATTTAGCATCACAGAGATTAGTTTTGTGCGGGCGTTCACGAACGTTGGCTGACGTTAGCTTATCTGTGTTGCCAGATCTCACGAGAGTTTGGTCCTGAGACAGAAACAGGTCTCAAACTAAGTTAATTGTCTCCTGATGTGTCTGTCTGAAAAATGACATTTTAGTATCAGAATGGTCAGGAGATATGTGGCTTGTGAGAAATGGGTCCAATATCTACTTTGGTGACTATGTGGCGAAAGGATCGCTCATTTTCTGAGTTCACGTTCACTTCTCCCATTGGAATCAATATACACAGACCTGCCACCAGTCTCCTAAAGAGGCTTGGCAGAGTTGCGGAGCCCACGTGACACAGATAGATTCAAGATTCAAGATCCTTTATTAATCCCACAATGGGGAAATTTACACAGATACAGGAAACTACTCCAAGTTTGGGCGTGACTAAAGCCGGTTGCTGTAGCTTCATATAGCTTCAAATTCCAAATTGAATTTTTAATGTATGTGTGTCTAAACAGGTTGAATTGTCCTAATTGCACTGCACAGTAAGGTTTTTATGACTCAAGTAACAGAAATGTCTGTACAGACTGAGGTTTTTGCAGATGAAACTTTATAAAATACCTGAATCGCATCCAGCATGCATCGCTGATCCCAATCCTATATGTATTACACTCCAAAAGGGCCTTTTGGCATAATAATACTTACTGTACCTTAAGTAAGATTGTGAGTGTAGAACGTTTACTGAAAGTGGAGTTTTCTTTTTTTTTTTTTTTAAATCATGCATCATTTGCAATCAGGCAAAAGGTTCTGAACACATCTTTCACCACCGGTCACATGTCACGTACATTTTATTTACTACATGGTGTTTTAAATAAAAATAATCTTTACTCTCAGTATTGCTTTAGCTGTGTAATTGATGACACAGTAAATTGCAAGTGATTAATTGATGTTGTGTTAGTGAAAAATGTGGTTGTATGTAAGAGTGTATATGTGTGGGAGTGCAGATACTTCTGCATGTGTGTGTACATTCGATATAAAAACAGCGAAATGTACTACTTCCATGTCCATGCGTAAATGTGTGTATGTGTGTTCATGCACATGCAGAACTGTGTGAAGAGCATCTGTGTGTGTGTGTGTGTGTGTGTGTGTGTGCGTGCGTGCGTGCGTGCGTGCGTGTGTGTGTGTGCGTGCATGTAAGTGTGTTTTTCTTAAACTAATTGGAGAGAGCTTGGAGTCAAGGCTCAAGGATAAGATAAGATTGCAGAAACCAAACGCTGCTGTCGTGAAATAACCACGTAACTGCAATTCCTGTGTTCTTCCCTCAGAATCATTTGCTGTTGTGCGCAAAGTGAGCCTCATCAACCCTGAAGTATTTTGTCATAAGTCCATTGTGAAATTTAAAAACTTGCATTGGCGTAAAAAAATAAATAAAATAAAATAATAAAAAGACAGCATTTCCGTTTTTTCTCCCAATCCCAAAAGACAGACTGACTCTGTGCAGATATACGTGGTTTTTGGTCCAACAATGGCGAGAAGCATCTGGTAACACTTCTGTGTAATTGCTGCTGAGAAACCCTGAAGATCTGAGAGGAGAGAAAAAATTCCAACATGTTTTTCCTTCGTCCTTCTCCTGCCCTGTTCGCCTCGTGTTGGAATTTCACCAGAGTTTAGGCAAAAACAAAAGAGACGGGTGTTCTGAGTGTAAGAAAAAAAGAGAAAGAAACACTTGGATGAAATACAAGGAGGGCGTTTTCAGTGTCTCTATGTGTGTGTGTGTGTGTGTGTGTGTGTTTGCGTGTGTCTCCAAAAGGTGTTTCTAATAGCTGTGCTGCCTGGGATCCAAAGTTAAGTCGTTAGGGAAATTAAATGGGTACCAATTTATTTTGTAGCAATCAGTGCTCCTACTAAAAGACATATAGCGTTAACTGAAAACAAAGGATTTTTCAAGAATATTTGCATCCAGCTCAAAGTGGTGTTCCTCAAGCGTAATATCTTTTCCTATTTTGGCAACCATTTTGGTGATAAGCGGACGTTCCTGTGGGGTTTCGGCACTTCAATTCCCAGAGATCACCTGTCATTCAAACAGTGGAACAGTAAGTCTGACTGTTTTTTTAATTTATTTTTTTACATTTATGACAAATAAAATACTAAAAGATGATGGCTGATCAAAACGCTGTGCACAAAATGAAATATTACCTCAGATATATATATTTTACTTATTGCACTTTTATGAAAATGTTTAAAGCGATATTAAGGAATGTTGATTTTAGACCATGCAACCTTTAGTTTTTCTGTGTCAAAATTTAAAGTTCCAGACACTTTTGTCCCTTTTCCCGAAGTTCTTTGTCGATTTGTTTGGACATTTTTGTTGTTTTTGAAGCTTTCTCAGACATTGTCACTTTTTGACGTTTTCTCACTTTTCCCGAAGTTCTTTGTCACTTTTTCCAATGTTGTCGATTTTCTCTACAAAGTTTTAGTTTTTTTTCCCCTACATTTCTGTCACATTTTTAAGTGTTCTTTAATAAATTTTTTTCTTCTTCAAATGCTATGAAATTAAATAAAAGTAGTGGACTGATGAGTTATTTAACTTGTGAAGAGCGTTGTATGGAACCATCCACGTTATTGTTTTTGGCAATTTGGTTGAAGGAAACCCAAATTTTTGATGAAGAAACTTTTTGAAAATGGGTCAAATTTGACCCGAGGACAACAGGAGGGTTAAATCAACAGATGTGTTTTCCCCGTACTTCCCCCATGACAATGTTGAGCAAAGGGCACAGTGCATTGACCAGGGTACATTTTAAGGCGCTGACACACCAACCCGATTATCAGCCGTCAGACAGTCTGGCGAGGTCGGTGACTCGAGTCTGGTCGTCACCCACAAAGGCTCGCTCCATATGGAAATGTACTGTAACTTTATTTGGATGGATCAAAAAATAATGTCAAATATAGCAAGCAAATATTTAAAAAAAAGGGGTAAACTGTTGGATTAACTAATAAGAGGAAGTTCCTCCCAGATGTGAAAATCCAATAATCAGCTCATTGTTATGCTTTGGTAAAATCCCAGCTCACAGAGAAAACCAACACGACTAAGGGAGTGAAAAAACAAAAATTCTTTTAATTAAAGTTCAGTTTGTTTGGTCAAAAAAACAACAGAAATAGAACAAAGTAGGTTTTGTCGGCTCCGGACGGAGAGAGGATGAGGCGGGCAGGCAGCTGATTATCCAGGTGAGGGGATGGAAACTGAGGAGGGTGAGCTGGAAACACGGAACCCCACGGCAGAAGGTTGGGAGGTGAGTCTGAACAGAAAACAAAGATGAAACGTTAGCTAGAGCAAAAGAGCAGGTCTGAAGTCACCAACAATCTTACTTTACTAGGGAGCCAAGTTAGTCTCTGGCAAGAACAACGATCTGGCGCCGGTGGAGAGCCATGCCCAGGAATTTGTACTGCAGGTAGATGAGGGAATATGATGCAGCTGCGCAGGCAGGAATCAATGGAAACACCTGCAGCTGCACAGGAGAGGCAGATCCTGAGCCACGCCCCCCGATCCACTCCCATACACACACCGGCAGACATCACCAACATAACGGGGACAAACACACATACAGATACCACAGACAAAGAGGGGACAAAACAAGGAGGAAGGGACACAGAAAAGGGAGAGACAAGCTCCCCACATAACACACATTTTTCAATTCAGTTTTATTTATAGTGTCAAATCACAACTGGAG
The DNA here is from genome assembly GCA_023631565.1 of Gymnocephalus cernua. NCBI lineage: Eukaryota > Metazoa > Chordata > Actinopteri > Perciformes > Percidae > Gymnocephalus > Gymnocephalus cernua. The sequence continues at coordinate 31,830,818 of CM042441.1, read as the reverse complement.
ATATCTCAAGACACTTTACCGATAGAGTAATTCTAGACCACACTCAATAATTTACAAAGACCAAACAATTCCCCTCGCCCCAAGGAAAAACTTCCTTTTTGTTGGAAGTTTGTGTCCTATCTGTAAATCAAACATAGGGAGATGACGTGAGAGTGTAGGAGGCCTGGCCTCTTGGCTTCGTAGTGTGTGATGTGGAGGGTCAGGGGACCGACTGACCGCCATGAGCAGCTACTGTCAGACTGTCTGGGCCCTATTATAACGATCTAAGCGCACGGCATGAAGCGCCTGGTGCAGGTGCGTTTGGGGCGTGTCCAAATCCACATTTGCTAGTTTGATGGCGGAAAAACGGGTCAGTGCGCCGGGCGCGTGGTCCTAAAGGGTTGTTCTTAGTGTCTTCATTAATCAGAGGTGTGTTTTGGGCGTAACATGCAATCAACCAATCAGAGAGTCATCTCCCATTCCCTTTAAAAGCCAGGCGCGTTTGGACCTTGGAGCATTGCTGTTATGATGGAGGATTTACACCGTAATATTTTTATTAGTAATCTTCTGCATGTGTGTGTGCTGCTGTGTGTCCCTGTGTGTGTAACAAGCAGTGTGGCTGCGCTGTGCACGAGCCTCGGAGCATTTTACTAATGTGCTGTTAAAATAACAATGAAATGCTGCGTTATTGACTTTAGACCAGGTTTTTGTTGGTCAATGGCGCCATCACTTCCCGCTGCCTGAAGATAGTAATACGCCCAGAATGCACCTGCACACACCTCACTGTAAGACCAGCACGACCAGAATGCACCTGAACACACCTCCCTGTGAGACCAGCACGCCCAGAATGCACCTGAACACACCTCCCTGTGAGACCAGCACGCCCAGAATGCACCTGAACACACCTCCCTGTGAGACCAGCACGCCCATGGGCCACAGATGGGCGCAGGTGCATTTGCTATTTAAACGGCGCGGGCGCTGGACGGGAAACTGACAACTGCGTCGGTCTTAAACTAGCAAAGACAGTTGCGTCTGATTTTTGGTGCTTACCCACTGCTAGTACCAGCTCTACTCGGCTCGATTCGGCCACGGTGCCCTGTCCTCCATTTTCCATTGCAGATTTAGTACCGCCTCATGCGTGAGGTGAGTGTGGCTGGTCGTCATAAAGCCGCCACAGGAAACTGCCGTGACCTAACACGACACACACACAGAACGTCGAAGTTGTGATTGTTTTTGATTCTCGGCATGTGGCTGTTTGTCAGAAGACAAATTTTGTTTCAAAAGAAGCTGGGGGTAGCAAAAAAACATCGCTGGCTAAACTATTTAAAAATGGTGGGTTTGTTCAGGACACCCCCGTCTGTCTGAGAGCAATTATGCCACAGTGATTAGTGACAATTCTCTCCAACCAATCAGTAGTCTGCAGGTTTTCATGTCACCTTTTGGTATCGCCTCAGCTCGCTTGGAACCTCGATGGAGGTGATACTAAAAAAAGTACCTGTTAGCAGGTATCAGGGACGTTTTTTGTAATGGAAAACCAAAAAAGACGAGTAGAGTCGAGGCGAGTCGAGCAGGTACCATGTGATGGAAAAACGCCATTAGACACAAGAAACACATTCATGTCCCTTTAAAAGTAGGTAACTATGTCATAGCTTGAGAAGCTCCCCTAGTGTTTATGGGGGAGTGTCATAGACTGTGTATAAAGATGGACGACGCGGCTCCACTTCCTGCCACTGTACAAAAGTGAAGACAAAATATCTTGGATACGGGCGCTGCCATCTTGTAATTTTGGCAGGGGCGATTCCAGTTTTTTTCAACATATTGTAATTCTGCTGAATAAAACATCACATTCATTTTTAGTTTCACTTGTTTTCATTTTCAACAAACTGTATATCTGAATACAATACACATTTTCTATTGGCTCAGTCTGCTTACTTGTGTCGGCCTCTTTTACGTTTGCCATCTGGTGTCCAGTGAAGGGCAGTTCGCATGATGTTTTCTTGCTCTCTACGTATTACATGTCCGATCCATTTCCATCGCCTTCTTATAATGATGGTAGCCATGTTGTCATGTTTACACTGGCTGAGTAGAAGTTGATTGGAGATGGAGATGACAAAGAGCGATCCACTGGTCCTCCAGTACTGTAAAAAAAGGTTTGTTACGGAAACAGCAACACAACCCTAACCCTAACCATTGCCTAATCCTAGTGCATTCAAGGCAGCGCTGCCTGGAAGACGATGTCGGGGGCTTAAAACACCAAACACTGTATACTGCCGCCAGCCACCAGGGGGAGACCCAGATGTTTTGGTTTCACTTTTTTGGCAAAATTATCTTTTACATTTCTGAACATAATGTGTGTAGTAATCCATGGTTTAATTCCAACTGCATCAACAAAAAAAAGATTTGTCTCTCCCTGTTCACTACCGTGCATACTTTTTTTCTCCAAAATACGGTCCCGCGGTGTCCCCCAGAAGGGGAGGGACTTCGCCTCGCTATAGTGCTTTATATTTCAATGGACAAAATAATAAGAACACCAGGTGTACCTGTACACTGAAGACAGAGAACGAGGAAAGGTTTTTCCCACGATTTGTTGTCGATGATTTATGATTTGTACCACACAAAAATTCTCAAAACAATTGTTAAAAAGAAGACCAGAACACATATAAAGGTGAAATCTGTGAAGTGCAACAAGTAAAAAAGAGCGGGGAGATATGGGAGTTTGTTCAGGCTTTTCATAAAATATACTGTGACTGGATCTGACAGCCTGTTTAGTTCACAATCTGCTGCGTATAGTGACATTTTAATCAGGAGATCACATGGTTGGACACACAGACTAGACCCAGTTTCAACACACAAACAGACACTGACCACATACACACAGCTCGCTATCACCAAAATAAATACTTTATACCCACACATAACCGCATTTCGCCAACATATCCAACCACACCAATGAGCCCACCCTGACTCTGCATCCAAATCCATCATCACAACTGACTCTAATTTAGCGTTTCAAGTCTCTGTGTGGCACCAGGGTGGCAGGGTGGCACCGCTGGGGATTTGTGGGTGTCTACGCTGCCAGGGGGGTGGCATCTGCCCACAATCTGTCTGCCAGGCTTCAAAGCAGCTTCTCATTTTGTTTGGTAGAAAAATGCTGCATTTTACACACTGTCACCTCTGCTGACTGAGCACTTTGGGAATTGTTGTGAAGTTGTTTTTTAACCCTTTCACTCTTCAGCTTGGGACTGTGCCAGCGTGAATAAAGAGGTGTGCACGTGAGGGAACCAAAAACAAAAAAACAGAGGTACGAGGTATACTTACCTTAAATTGTTAGTTCAATCACAAAACGTATATTCTCACATACCTCGAGTGGTATCTATACTGTAAAAAAAAAGTAATCAACTAATCTTTCGACATGAACGTAAAAATATGGTTTATTCATTTCAAGTCAATTCAAAAAAATGTGTTCTTAACACATTATTTTAAAGTGAAGTCTTTTGACCTGAGAATATGAGTTGAATGTACCTAATGCTGAGAGTTCACTCATTAAATTAAGTTTTTAAATTATCATGATTTATATATTTGCAGGCTTCCCAGCATGCAATACTAGTACTTTCTGACTTCCCCCACCCTGTCTGTGGTACTCAGCCCCAAGCCCACCACTGAAGTCTGTCACAAATACGTAGTTTCTTTTGGTTTTTTTAAATGCTTGGTTAGTTCCTAAAACAGCCACTGTAAATAGTGCATTTGTTGGGGGCTATTTTCAGCCGCAGATTAATAAACATTTGGTGCTCAAGTGAGTATTTACAATTGCAGGACGGTGTATGTGGGATTGGGTCAAAATAAACTACAGTGTGTGTGTTCATGGTAATGAAAGAACACGTCAACCAGTGCAACAGTGTGGTTCCTTGATGTGTTTGTAGTAGTTTTTGGACAACAATGGATCTCTATTTTTTTACACACAATACTTTCTAGTAGATTACATTCATTGTTGGTTTGGGTCTTTTCGTGGGATTTGTTGACAGAAAAGTATACAATATCTGTTACGTGTAGCAAGGAAAGTTGGACCCAAAATGCAGAGAGAGCAGGCAGACAGGAATAGTGTCACTAGAAGATTTAATAAACAAAACAAAATACAAAACCAAAGGAGTCCTGGAAAAAAGCAGGCAAAAAGGATAATCCAAAAAATAAAGTCCAAGACAAAAATAGAAACACAGGAACACTAAGACTAACACACAGGAATACGAACTGGAGACGAAACACACTAACACAAACAGAATACAACGATCCGACACAGGACAAGGGAAAACACAAAGACTAAATACAGAGGATAACGAGGAAACAAGAGGCAGGTGACACAAGGGCTGGGAAACAGGTGGAAAACATCAGACAATCACAAGAGCGGGAAAAACCAAAAGACAGGAAGTAAAACCAGACAAGACTAGGGAGAAAAACCAGACTTCAAAATAAAACAGGAAACTAAATACAAAACAGACTACCAAAATAAGACACAAAAACCCCAAAACCATAACAGTACCCCCCCCCAAAGGACAGATCCCAGATGTCCCAAAAAACAAAAACAAAAAACAGAGCAGAGAAACAGTCAATCCAGGGAGGGTGGAGGGGGACCGGAGGAGGGAAAAAGTCACTGGGCATAGGGAACAGAGGGCCCTGGAGCACAGGGAACTGAGGGCCCTGGGGCACAGGGAACAGAGAGCCCTGGGGCACAGGGAACAGAGAGCCCTGGGGCACAGGGAACAGAGAGCCCTGGGGCACAGGGAACAGAGAGCCCTGGGGCACAGGGAACAGAGAGCCCTGGGGCACAGGGAACGAAGAGCGCTGGGGCACAGGGAACAGAGAGCCCTGGGGCACAGGGAACAGAGAGCCCTGGGGCACAGGGAACAGAGAGCCCTGGGGCACAGGGAACAGAGAGCGCTGGGGCACAGGGAACAGAGAGCGCTGGGGCACAGGAGGCAGAGAGCCGGAGAGGCCCGGGGGAAAACCAGAGAACCACTAGGGACAGGGAGCTGAGGGAGGCCTCGGCAAGAGGGGAACTCCCAGGCAGCTGACGGCAAAGATGGAGTCCCTCAGGCGGCAGAGCAGGACGTCGAGGGCTCCGAGGCGGCCTGCAGCGACGGCGAAATCCCTCAGACGGCCGAGCAGGACGTCGAGGGCTCCGAGGCGGCCTGCAGCGACGGCGATATCCCTCAGGTGGCCGAACTGGACAGCGAAGGTGGAGCCCCTCAGGCGGACAAGCAGGACGTCGAGGGCTCCGAGGCGGCCTGCAGCGAAGGCGATATCCCTCAGGTGGCCGAACTGGACAGCGAAGGTGGAGCCCCTCAGGCGGCCGAGCAGGACGTCGAAGGCTCCGAGGCGGCCTGCAGCGACGGCGAAACCCCTCAGACGGCCGAGCAGGTCGTCGAGGGCTCCGAGGCGGCCTGCAGCGAAGGCGATATCCCTCAGGTGGCCGAACTGGACAGCGAAGGTGGAGCCCCTCAGGCGGACAAGCAGGACGTCGAGGGCTCCGAGGCGGCCTGCAGCGAAGGCGATATCCCTCAGGTGGCCGAACTGGACAGCGAAGGTGGAGCCCCTCAGGCGGCCGAGCAGGACGTCGAGGGCTCCGAGGCGGCCTGCAGCGAAGGTGGAGCCCCTCAGACGGCCGAGCAGGACGTCGAGGGCTCCCGGCGGCGAAGGCGACGTCCCTCTGGAGGCCGGCGGCGAAGGCGACGTCCCCCTGGAGGCCAGCGGCGGCGAAGGCGACGTCCCTCTGGAGGCCAGCGGCGGCGAAGGCGACGTCCCCTGGAGGCAAGCGGCGGCGAAGGCGACGTCCCCCTGGAGGCCAGCGGCGGCGAAGGCGACGTCCCCCTGGAGGCCAGCGGCGGCGAAGGCGACGTCCCTCTGGAGGCCAGCGGCGGCGAAGGCGACGTCCCTCTGGAGGCCAGCGGCGGCGAAGGCGACATCCCTCTGGAGACCAGCGGCGGCGAAGGCGATATCCCTCTGGAGGCCGGCGGCGAAGGCGATGTCTCACTCTAGGCCGGTGGAGAAGGCGACATCTCCTCTGAGGCCGGGCAGGCGAAGGGTCTGCTGGGGAGCCAGACAAGTCAGCCGGACTGGAGACAGGCGACGAGTCAGCCGGACTGGAGACAGGCGACGAGCCAGCCGGACTGGAGACAGGCGACGAGCCAGCCGGACTGGAGACAGGCGACGAGACTGCTGGACCGGAACCAGGCGAAGGAACTGCTGGACCGGAACCAGGCGAAGGAACTGCTGGACCGGAACCAGGCGAAGGAACTGCTGGACCAGAACCAGGCGAAGGAACTGCTGGACCGGAACCAGGCGAAGGAACTGCTGGACCGGAACCAGGCGAAGGAACTGCTGGACCGGAACCAGGCGAAGGAACTGCTGGACCGGAACCAGGCGAAGGAATTGCTGGATCGATGACAGGCGACGGGTCAGCTGGACCGATGACCAGTGCAGAAGTCGGCCTGACCGCCGACTGGACACGGGGGGCAGTAGTCTCAGGGAAACCGCTAGCCAGCCGGGGTTGAAGGAGGCTGCTAGCCGGCCGGGAAGCAAGGGACTCTGGGGGCTCGCTAAACGGCCGAGACACAGGGAACTCTGGGTGACCGCTACACGGCCGGGACTCTAGGAAGTCTGGGGCGTTTGCCAACGGCAAAGTCTCTGTGGCAGTCTCAGAAGCGCTGACCAATGGCTAAGGTCTCTGGAGAGCTGCAATCCAGCAAGGCCAATGGGGAACCGGAGGTCAGCAAAGTCTCAGGGGCGCTAGAGGTCAGCAAAGTCTCAGGGGCGCTAGAGGTCAGCAAAGTCTCAGGGGCGCTAGAGAACAGCAAAGTCTCTGGGGCGCTGACCAAGGGCAAAGTCTCTGGAGCGCTGACCAAGGGCAAAGTCTCTGGAGCGCTGACCAAGGGCAAAGTCTCTGGAGCGCTGACCAAGGGCAAAGTCTCTGGAGCGCTGACCAAGGGCAAAGTCTCTGGAGCGCTGACCAAGGGCAAAGTCTCTGGAGCGCTGACCAAGGGCAAAGTCTCTGGAGCGCTGACCAAGGGCAAAGTCTCTGGAGCGCTGAGCACAGTCAGCGTAGACTTTGGGAGTAGCGTCAGCGGAGACTCTGGGAGAAGCGTCAGCGGAGACTCTGGGAGAAGCGTCAGCGGAGACTCTGGGAGAAGCGTCAGCGGAGACTCTGGGAGAAGCGTCAGCGGAGACTCTGGGAGAAGCGTCAGCGGAGACTCTGGGAGAAGCGTCAGCGGAGACTCTGGGAGAAGCGTCAGCGGAGACTCTGGACGGCTGGACGTCAGCGGAGACTCAGGACGGCTGGACGTCAGCGGAGACTCTGGACGGCTGGACGTCAGCGGAGACTCTGGACGGCTGGACGTCAGCGGAGACTCTGGACGGCTGGACGTCAGCGGAGACTCTGGACGGCTGGACGTCAGCGGAGACTCTGGACGGCTGGACGTCAGCGGAGACTCTGGACGGCTGGACGTCAGCGGAGACTCTGGACGGCTGGACGTCAGCGGAGACTCTGGACGGCTGGACGTCAGCGGAGACTCTGGACGGCTGGACGTCAGCGGAGACTCTGGACGGCTGGACGTCAGCACAGGAACAGAAGGGCAGCATGTCAGTGGAGGCTCTGGGAGGTCGAACTGGGTCTGGTGACAGGGACCATGCCGTTTCTTTCTCCGCCGACGGCCTCCATGGGTTGACCCTGGGATGACGGTAGGCGGATGTTCAGGAACGTTTGATATTGGTGTGGGCAGAGAAACCGGTTGGGTGATGGACAAAACCCCTGTAGTTAGCATGATTGCAGGCTTGGAAAAGCAAAACCCCTTAGCAGAAGAATGAGCTGGGGTGGAAATGAAGCGTTTAACCCAGTCCGGAATAGAGTCAGTAAGCCAGGGCTTTTCAGACAACAAATCTCGTGCAAATGACAGAATAGCCTCCTTCTGGCATAAACTGTCGGCCTCCTTCCACATAGTTTTAAGTTCAATAAAGTCACAGACCAAGTCACAAAGTTCATCTGACATAGTCAGTGCAGACTCCATAATCCAAGTAACTTGAAGCGACAAACAAAAAGAAATAAAAACAAAAACTGCGAACCCACAGGAAAAAAGGAAGCCTCTCTGCTGGGTCCAATTGGTCGGATCGTTCTGTTACGTGTAGCAAGGAAAGTTGGACCCAAAATGCAGAGAGAGCAGGCAGGCAGACAGGAATAGTGTCACTAGAAGATTTAATAAACGAAACAAAATACAAAACCAAAGGAGTCCTGGAAAAAAGCAGGCAAAAAGGATAATCCAAAAAATAAAGTCCAAGACAAAAATAGAAACACAGGAACACTAAGACTAACACACAGGAATACGAACTGGAGACGAAACACACTAACACAAACAGAATACAACGATCCGACACAGGACAAGGGAAAACACAAAGACTAAATACAGAGGATAACGAGGAAACAAGAGGCAGGTGACACAAGGGCTGGGAAACAGGTGGAAAACATCAGACAATCACAAGAGCGGGAAAAACCAAAAGACAGGAAGTAAAACCAGACAAGACTAGGGAGAAAAACCAGACTTCAAAATAAAACAGGAAACTAAATACAAAACAGACTACCAAAATAAGACACAAAAACCCCAAAACCATAACAATATCAGAAGCAATGTAATTTAAATGTAATTTTTCAATGATATGAGAGCCACACAAATAATTGTATGTAAGTGGACATCTCAGATATTTGAATACAAATGAAACCAAAACTACCTTTATGGCAATACCAATAGAGGGAAGAGAGAAGATATGGGTTTGACTGGGGCTGTCAATCGATAAACAAATGTAATCGAATTAATTACAGACTCTGTGTTTAATTAATCTAAATTAATTACATACACCATTTTTGCTGTGAAAGTATTTTAAATATTTCAATTCAAATGAATCAATGAATAATCAGCATTAGTGACATTAAAGTGCCCATTTTATGAAAAAAACACTTTTTCTGGTATTTGGGGTGTTATTTTGTGTCTCTGGTGCTTCCACACTAGGGTTGGAGATCTTTTGGGGTTTTCTTCCGATACCGGTGATAAATCGGTACTTTTAAAATGGTGCCGGTGCCTAAACGGTGCCTGAACCGATACTTTTTAATAAAGTTTTAAAAAAAAGAAGAAGAAACAAGAAGGATAGGCCGACTAAACAACAGTCGGTGACATTTAAGAACACATTGTTTATTACTAAGGCCATATGGTCAAAATTAAATAATTTAATAGTAATGTAATAACTATAACTTATAATACACAATAACTTATTTCACCAGTAAATTGCTGTTGAACGACAAAAACAACAACCAGATGGGAAAAGGGTATTTTACAATAACTTTGAATGCACCGCGAGGCTGTAGGTTACCAGTTTCAGTGAACGCACCGTCTGTGTTTTTCCGACGTCGTTATCTGCTGCGCTGCAGAGCAGACTGTTGATATACAGTCACACTTTACACTGTTTAAGGTTACCTGTCAGCATGTTAACCGTGTTTAATCCAGCTGCTAGCTAAAGGTAGGCTAACGTTACCTGCTGTCGAGTGTAGTGTAAAGTCAGGCACCGAAATAAGGCACCGAAATTTTCGTTCTTATTCGGTCTCATTACTACCGTTTACGTCGGAACCAGGGCCCCATTGGCACCGAGTTTCGGTACCCAACCCTATTCCACACACATACAAACTTGGAAAAAAATCTATCCATGTTGTTCTGAGTGAGATACGGTTTCTGAATGTGTCCTGCCTTCAGTCTCCGGGTGAGCTGTTCAAAATCTGCAGGGCTTGTTACGTAATTAGCCGAAACGACGGGCTAAACACAACTGTTAGCCTGCTAGCGCTAGTGTTAGCATGCTAGCTCATTCTCAATGGCAAAGCACTGCTACAGCACACACAAGTTCACCATAATCTCCAAAAGAAGTACTTCCATGTGCGCCCTCCTTTAGAAGAAGTCTCCCGGCTAATCCTGCCTTGTAACTGACCAAAGTTGGAGAAACAACCTTTCTTTTACTGTCTATGGAGCTAACTGACATGATCTACCATCTGAGCTACTGAGCATGTGCAGAGTGGAATCAAAGATAGTACAGAAGGAAAGATGATTCACTCTGTAGCTAAAACAGAGACCTGAACACAAGGTGAAAAGAGGAGCTGCAGCAGTGAGAGAGAGATGTGCAGTACAACAAAAATATATTAAACCATGTAAACATATTCTGGTACAACCTTAAAATACAATTATGAACCTGAAAATTAGCATAATATGGCATCTTTAAAGATAAAAAACTCTTTTTATTATTATTTTCACTGTTCAAATAATGACCATAACAATCAACAATATGACCTAATATGCTGAGGAAATAAATTCAAAAAGGAATAGGGTTATTTCACTAAATTGTTGTTGAACGACAAAAACATCCACCAGATGGTAAAATGGTATTTTACAATAACTTTGAATGCACCACAAAGTTGTAGGTTACCAGTCTGTCTGTGTTTTTCCGACAACGGCTGCAGCTGCAGAAGTGTCTGAATTCTCTACAGTGAGTGAAAAACTTTACACCGTTTAGCGTTAGCTGTCAGCATTTTAACTGTGTTTAATCCAGCTACTAGCTAGCGGTTGGCTAACGTTACCTGCTGTTGAGTGTAGTGTTAACTAGCGTCACGTGCAGCGATGTTTCTGTTGCCTGTAGCAACGCATTCTCTCGTCTCCCTCCTTCATTTTACAGTCGAATGGTGGCTAGAATGGCTCCGGGTGAAAGGTCAATATGGAATGGATTAATCAGCGTAACACGCTATTTCTCTGATTAATTAATCGAAATGAATGCGCCCTAGTTTTGACATGTAATTTAGGCAAATTTACCAATATGCTGAGTTAAAATATCTTGAATATATTTATTGTGTGTGTGTGTTGTGGGTGTACTACAGGCAGGCTTTTACAAACATATTCTGCCCTGTTGCAAACTAAAACTAGATAAAACAACACATCAGCATTGAAACCATATGTCCACATGCACCAACAAATCTCACATGTTTACTGCCCAGCAGAGTCATATCATGTGTTTGAAAAAAAGATGAAGCTGTTGTACCAGAGGGGAATATCACTTTAACACCCCTTGTTGATGGATTTGTACACAGACAAGCTGCTGCCTGTGTAATCAGAGATGCTACAAAGCTCTAATTCAATGTGCCCTCTCGCCCTCAGAAGGATGAAGGACCACATACAGTCTGTGATTAAATGACCACCCACACAGACAGACACACAGACAGACTATTGTATTGTTAGGCAAAATCGTATGTTGCTTGTTAACATCCCAGCAATGTTTGTGCATGTCCACCAACATGTATGTCTATGCTATTGTGCCTTGTTTGTTATCTGGTCTGACAGCTCAGCTGTGTGTGTAATGTTCTTGTTTTTATGTTGTTGTCTTTTAGCATTAGTATAATCAACTTTTATTGTATAGGGCCAAATCTGTATGTATCATTGATTGCTTAATCGTTTTATCTCATTTTAGGGTGACCTCTTACCACCTGTCCAGGGACAGCAGATATAAAATAGCCTCCAGGCTAATTCTGGCACATTTTCCTTTTATGTATTTCTAGTGTGTATTGTCCCTGATAAATAAACCTGAAATAAAATAAAATAGATTTGGTCCAAAAGCCCTAACCATCCAAAAAAATGCTTTCGCACTAGAAATGAACCGGACCATGGTTCAGTTTGATGCAGACCGAGACTACCGCTTTTGGTCGTACCAAATTTCAGCTGTTTAGTCTGGACCGTGGTCCGGCGGAGGAGGTTTCACACCTGTAATTTTGGTTTCGGATCAAGCTGAAAAGTCCGAAAGTCCGGATCAAACAAAGTAGATGTGAAAGCCCCCTTAACCTACAACTGCAAGCAGTAATGATGGGGTCCAAGCCGCCCTAGCACGAGTTGCCCCCGACACCGCGGGTCCACAAAAGCAGGACCCAAAGCACATCAGGTCAACATCAGGTCTAGCAGATCTGATCTAGCATTTACCCTAGAAATATAAGATATCCGAATTTCATGAAGCTAAAATTGTCCAAGAAAATATTATTTACCAAGCTACAAAGATGTAATACAACTTTATTTCATTATTAATATGCTGATGTTGATGTACGGAACTTCTGAGTGACACTATGTCATAAGTCTGCGTGTCTGAAGTTGCTTTGAGTGGAGTTTGTGAATTTTTTTTTATAAAAATGCTGTGTCATATCTGGTTGCTTCATTAAAACTACACAACAATGCAGTACTGGGGACAAAGTTGTTTCTTTTAAAGGGTGCAACAAAGGCACGGATATCTCAAGTCTCTTCTCCGTCAGCTCTGCAAAATTGATACTGAACTGTATTTTACTGTAATACTAGTTATGATTTATGCGTTTGATGTTGGACGGTGATTGCATATGGCTATGAGTCCCTCATCAGGATTTGGAAATCTCCTCACCAGTCTCCTGCCGACTCTGCTAGCCTGGCCGGTTGGGGTTTCCAAATGTAAATATCGTAGTAGACACAAAGGAAAATGTGAAGACGGCTATTAGCTTATGACCTATAGCTACGATCCCGACTATGTGGACAAGCAAGACCATCTCTGCGTCCATTTCTACATCAGAGAAGGCACATAGGTAAGCGTGGAGGAATTGAACTCCGACTGGCACTTCTCTACTGGGCGTCCTGCTGGCCGGTGTGTAGGCTTCGGAGGGTGAGCTGGGTGGCCTCCGTGCCTCTGTTGGTTTCCAGTGGGATGTTGGAAGCTGTGGTGTCCTTTCAACCGAGACTTGGCTGGATCCTGGGCTGCGTCCGAAATTCCATACTAACATGCTATGGACCTTTTTCACAGCAGACATTTTGACTTGTCATAGTAGGAAAAGTACAGCTGAAATTGATTACCTTAACGATGGCTCAATTCCATCAAGTGTCCCAGTAAGCTGTTTCAGTGAGTCAGCATGTACAATACCAGGGCCTCTCTAAGTGGAATGCAACCATTACTAGTTAAACTAGTTAAATTTAGGCAAAAATAATAATTAATTTAGGGTTAGAAAAACATTGGACAAAATGTGATGATGTTGTCAGTTGCACCGTGATTATATTTGCTATTTAGTTCACTTGCCAAAATAAAAATGCTGAAATTGATCCCAATGTTTCAGCATTTGTTTCATGCCTTTTCATTCATGCCTTGCAGTTTCGTACAGGAACACAATGTTTAGCATACAGGGCTGTTACAGCCAGTGTTGTAGTCGAGTCAACAACTGTCGAGTCCGATTCAGTTCTCGAGTCCCCAGTGTCTGAGTCACCAAAGAAAAGTATGAATTGAGTCACCATTACCTGAGTCTTGAGTGCCAGTGTTTGAGTCCCAGTCCAAGTCTGAGTGACTAAATAAGTAGTCTATATCCACGAAATTCCGCCGAATGTCATTCTTTGTGAGCCGGATGTCCGTCCCCTTCCTCTGTCTTTGTGTGGCGTTCTAACCTCCGGCTGATTTGTGAGGACTCTGGTTAACTGCTCCTCAGATCTCTGCAGGGTAAATCCAGACAGCTAGCTAGACTATCTGTCCAATTTGAGTTTTCTGTTGCACGACTAAAACTACTTTTGAACGTACACATGTTCCACCAAAACAAGTTCCTTCCTGAGACTATTTAGCAGATGCACCGTGGCTCTGCCCAGCATTTAGCACCACCCAAGATGATTGTGATTGGTTTAAAGAAATGCCAATAAAGCAGAGCATGTTTTCTCCCATCCTGGACTAGTCAGACCCTCCTCCGCAGCGCCGTGGAGGAAGGTCTGGCAATGCGAGACTACTAAATTAGAGGCCGAGTCCAAATCAGACTCCCGAGTTCATCGAGTCATCAAGGTTGAGTCTGAGTTGAATTCCAAGACTGCCTCCATTGCTCCACTTTGACACCTTCAAAGAGCTGATATACAAATAAAAGAGGGTCCTGGCGAATTTCACGAGCCGGGGCGCATCCCTCTGCATCTTTAAAATGTGAATGTAGTAGGGGGCGCATGTGCATCATGAACTACAGTCGCAGGTGGAGGACACACGCCCTGCCCCTGCATGAAACAGTTACAGACTAAATATATATCAATATGTTATATCAAATTTAAATGACCTATTAAGTAGTCAGAAACTTTATCCAACTTCCGAGTCCTATTTCGGGAATGCTCCAGTCCGGTTTCATGAATCCTTGAGTCCGAGTCACAGTCGAAGTCATCAGTGCATGAGTCTAAGACCAGAAACAAACCGCATGGTGTAGCGCCACGAATAGACGCGAAGCACCCTGAAGCGGAGTTATTTTCATTTAGGTGCCCATGTTATTCAATCTGTCCGGCCACACCAGCCGCCATCAGGTGCGGAGCGACTGTGCCGGCCCGCCTGCTGCAGCAATCGTTTCAGCGTCTCCTCTATTTTAATGTGTCAAGCCAGCCAGGTAATCACATACAGGAAGGCCACAGTGCAGCTGGATACTTCACACTGGCTGCGTGGCGTGAGCGTGGCGTTTCTGTTGCGTGTCCATTGCGTGGCGGCTACGCGGCGTTTTCTACTTTTCTTCTAAATTTTTTGCACGTCAGGCTACAGCGTAGACGCAGAAGGGTCTGTGTCTATGCCGGACCCTGCACCGTTGATTTTACGCATGACTATAAAAACCCCTTTAGGCACACGGAGAGAGAGACCGACGGACGGACAGATAGAGTGATACACACACACTCTCACTCGCACGCACGCACACACACACACACACACACACACTGGGAGAGAGAGAGAGAGAGAGAGTGCCATATTGTAGAGTGGAGAGGAGAAGAATCACTTTGTAACCGGCGCGGAGAACTGCGCGTCTGGTATGAACAGCCAGGTGTGCGATCTGGCACAAATCTACGCTCCACGGCTAGTCCAGGACACAAGTACTCTATCACTGGTTACAGAATGTCAGCCGTCCCGATAGAGCTACGACTCCTCCATGACCAAGAAAAACATCAAATACTCACATTTGACGCAAATGTTGAAAATGGTTCAAAAATGTTTTGCCAATCAACCAATCAATTAATCGGCTATTCAGTTCAGCTCTACACCCATCCATATTTTACCAGATACAGTTACACAATTGAAGTGAATTCTGTAAAAAAAAGAAGACAGTTTAATTGTGTAGTTGTAGTACATTTGTAGTTTGCATTGTTATCATACAAATTACAACCTGAAGAAAGACGACCCCAGGGGTTAACATTACTGTACATGACGACATGATCGCTCATTGGGTGTCATTCTGCTGCAATTCCCTGCTATGCCGTGCTGCTCCCTGCGCTACTACAACCACTATTTCTAGCCACTGTTTATTATCTATACTGTGATGCACCCCAACGGCACGTCAGACACCTCCTACCAAGAGCCTGGGTCTGTCCCAGGTTTCTTCCTAAAAGGGAGTTTTTCCTCATCACTGTTGCACTGAAAGCTTGCTCTTGGGGGATTTGTTGTGTGTGTAAATTATAGAGTGTGGTCTAGACCTACTCTATCTGTAAAGTGTCTTGAGATAAATCCTGTTATTATTTGATACTATAAATAAAATTTAATTGAATTGAATTGGAGGTGTAGTTTTAAGGAATGGGTCATATTTACAGAGGATTCCTGCTTTAAACATGTAAATTTCAATACATGATCTGACAAGAATTAGAAACATATTTATTTGCGCAAAATGTGTGTTGTTCTATCTACTACCCAGAGAGGGCTAAACTGCTGCCAGAGCCACAAGTTGGTCATTTGTGTACTGTTCAAAATCGGAACAATTAACATTTTTGCACCGGAAAAATGAGCTGTACTCCTGCATGTTTATCAAAGTGACTTTGAAATGACTTCAAGATTGCCAGTGACATGAATTACTGTACAATAAATGTCACATCTCATAATGAAAAATTGAAACTACATCTGAAGTTCATGTCAGAAAGTACTGAAAGCTGTTTTTGACTTGAATATTCACTGAGCCATATAAATACCATATGTCATATTTTCAGTTTGTTAACTGCAAGCTGTTGTCAGTTCAAGTGGCTGCTGGGACAGATTCCAGGGAAGTCTCTCTCTCTCTCTCTCTCTCTCACACACACACACACACACACACACACACACACACACACACACACACACACACACACACACACACACACACACACACACACACACACACACACACACACACACACTTTCAGCCCTTGGTGTCTACTGCCCTCTATTGTTTTTAAGTGAATCCGAATCAGAAAAGGATTTATTGGTTTATTACCACAGTAAGTTACACCTATGTGGAATTTGCCTTGGTGAATGGTGCATACATACACAAACAAACATATTACACAGAAAAAAGACATAATCAATAAATACAAAAACAAATGCAGAATAGCTGTTTAGCATAAGAAACAGGAGGCTAAATGGGTTGAGTGCAGAATGCAAAAAAATACATAGTATGTGCAATGGGCAGGTATAGTCCAGGATAAAAGAACAGAGTCCCAATGGAACCCAACTCAGAGTAGTTTCCTGTATCTGTGTCACGTGGGCTCAGCCACGGCCACGCCTCTTTAGGAGACTAGCGGCAGGTCTGTGTGTATTGACTCCAATGGGAGAAGTGAACGTGAACACAGATTATGAGCGATCCTTTTGCCCCATAGTCACCAAAGTAAATATTGGAGCCATTCTTCACAAACCACATATCTACAGAACATTCTGACACTAAAATTGATTTTTTTGAGATAGACACATCAGGAGACACATTCAGACGAGGCCATACCCATTTAGGAGACGGAAGTGTGTACCGTTTCATACCATTGGCACTGCTTGAAATGCGCTATCTTTAATATAAAGGATTTTTGGTGCAAATCCGTGGTTCCGGCAGCCATAATTCTTTAAAGGTGCCCTGTCACACGTATTTCATTACTTTGTGGTAACGTCTGAAGTTCTACCATGGACTCTGTAGCCTTGGTTACCTTGTTTCAAGCCATTCTAGCGTGGTATAGAAAGCCTGCAGGAAGACTCGATTTGTGCCAGTTCTCATTAATATTCAACGAGCTAAGCTGCTTGACTGTGATTGGCTAACAGCTAGCCAATGAGAGCCTGCTATCAGCATCCTTTACCCAGCGCAACTGGGCGAGCTCATGAATAGTAATGAGCTCAGGCAACATGACGTCAGACTGACCAGCTTTTGGAATCGGCCTGATTTCTCCTCTTATTTCTTTCCAGTGACTAGAGCTGACAGAGGAGGTAGCAGTTCATTTTCACATTCACCACATAACACACACACATATGGACCGTACACATTTAAAAACATACAAGGAAAAACGGTTTAGTGTGGCAGGGCACCTTTAAACATTGTTCAGTAAACTGTGAGGAGAGAGAGGGGGAAGACATGAAGCAAAGGACCGCAGGTCGGACTTGAACCCTGGGCCGCGGCGGTATAAGGTCTGAGCCTTGATACATTGGGCGCATGCTCTACCAGGTGAGCTACAAGGGGCGCCAAGCTCACTTTCATTCTATCCACAGCTCCAGATTTTTTTTAATTTTCAAACTTGCGCTTTTCAGACTCAGCCGACGCTGACTCGAGTGACATCCCTTGAGGACATTTATCAGACTTCACACAGCTCCCTCTGGAGCCACAAAAGGATTCACACAACCTTTTTACATACGCAGTAATACTTCTCTAAGTGTTGTCAGCATAACAAACAGGAAGTATTACAGTCCCTCCAGAAAAACGCAATTATGTGATTGCATAATTCAATTCATAATCAGCCAAAGTCCGCATATTTATGCGGGGGCCGCATTTTTTTCAAATACGCCGCACTTTCGCCGCATAAATTGCCGATTTCCTCGCAAAATATGCGGGGCTTGCATGATTTCATAATCCCCACATTTTTGTTGCAAAAAAGTCACATATATCTCAGCAGAAAGTTGAAAAATGTTGCGTTTACTTCACACAAGAGCAGCCATTTTCCCCTGTTGCCATGGGAACGTTATGAAGTGACCTAGTAAGAACACGGTGTTGGGGGAATCACTTTTTGTTTCTCTTTGTTCCCGCAATTTTTGCAAGTTCCCGCAATTTCATCGCATAAAACTGCATAAATATCCCGCATATTCCATCGGATTTTTTAAGAAAACGTGCCGCATAATCAAGGATTTTTGCCTGCAACAATTACAAAAAAAAAAATTCTGGAAGGACTGCTATTAAATTAAAAGAGTAGAGCACGCGCCCATGTACAGAGGCTCAGTCCTCGACGCAGTGGCCATGGGTTCGGTTCCGACCTACTCTGCTGCATGTCATTCCCCCTCTCGCTCCCCTTTCATGTCTAAGCTGTCGTATCCAATAAAGGCCTAAAATGCCAAAAAAATTATCTGAAAAAAAGTAAGAGTAGTGTTCATGCAGAAGAGCAGCCCCTGTTAGTGTAATAATACTACAGTTTACAGTGTAGGATTATATTTACCAATGAAATGCATTAACACAGTATTTCTCAAATGAGGACACTAGTACCCCTAGCAATAGGAATATTTGTATTCATAATTCCTAAAATGATCATAATATGATAACGATGGATTCTAAACATTTGAAATGTTTGCCAGCATAAGGTGTTTTTTTTCATTTCCAAAGTTGTTGTTTAGCCTAAACAGGCGCATCTTGTACCTCTTTATAAAGGCTTTTTTGTTTTTTTGTTTTGCACTATTTTATATTAAGACAAATATCTTTTGTATTACAAGTTTTCTGAAATGTCATGTTTAGATATGCAAATGATGCGTTATCTTGTTAAATATGCGCACATTTGCATACATTTCCAGAACACAAATGTGAACACTGGATAAAACCAGGTTCAAAATTCTTGTTTCATGTTGCTGACATATTAGTCAAAGGTTTTTAAAGAGGGGATTTTGGATAACTATATAAATGTAAAAATATAAATGTTACATAAATCAGGCTATGATGAACAAACCCCTCCGTAGAAACCTTCACAATATAGAAAGAAATAACAGTGGAAAGTTTGGTGTTTGTAAGTGCTACTTAAAGGGGAACTCTGGCCAAAATGCATCCTAGGGTCTTTTTGTGAATGTATGTGAGTCAAACTTCAGTTTAAAAGCATATTTAGGACGGAAACACCACTTTTAAGATTTACCGTATTCTTGTTTTTGGGTCAAATGGCCTTTTGAATGGGAGAGCTAGGGGCACTTTTATGCTAGCCTCAAAATATCTATTTTTAACCACTAAGAAGACCCGACACAACATGAGACTTTGCTCCAAGTGTCTCCAGGAGCTCTACACATGAATTCAACATTGAGAACATTGTTTGTGTACACAGATTTACTAAAAAGAAAGGTTTTGAACAACTCACCGTTGTTTCCTGCCGCAGCCATATTATCAGTCAAAACGAGCCGATTTCCAAATGCAAATGAACGGACTCCATAGGAAGAAATATCATTCTTATATGAGGCTCCTTTTTCAACTACAAGGTCAAAAAAAATCATCCGTGCATTTATATGGAACTAAGCTTTAGGAGCTTTCCATCTTTACTCTCCTCCCTGTTACGGTGTATTCGGAAATCGGCTCGTTTTGACTGATAACATGGCTGCAGCAGAAACAACAAGAGCTCAGAGGATTCTCGTGCCGCCCCCCATGTGACATGAAAAAATGCCGCCCCGGGCGGATGCCTGGTTCGCCCGTGCCAAAAAACGCCACTGGTTACGCTTTAAGTGGAGATTTCTGGATCAGAGTATGAGAAAAAAGTGAATAGGGTAACACATTTTAACTAACAGTTATCACCATGAAACTTGCCCCCTTGATTAGTTACATTAAAAAAATGTATTACAAATTTTCTGAAATTTTTGTTTTAATATGCAAATGAGGCATATCTAATGCTAACTTTTGTTGAATTTAGGAGAAATTTACAGCCACAAATAGAAAAGTGTGGTAAAATGAACACCATTTGTATTTTGGATGTTTTTTTCCCCAATAGTCTGAAAGAAGATGCAAAATAGCCTAAAAAACTCAAAATTAAAAAGTTTTGTCTTTGCCTTTATCTCCCCTTAAAATAATTTTATGCTATAACACTTTTTGATTAGGGCTGTTGGTGGCATAAAAGCTGTTTGAGTTAAACATGAGGAAGCTGTTGGTTCCTGAAGCCCCAAGGGGGGGGGGGGGGGGGGGGGGAATGGAGGGAGGAATGTTTTCCCGTTGCACAAAACCTTTGATCTCACACCCCCTAATCACTTCCTGAAGATTATACAGTACGTGCACCTCCGCACTGCCCTCACTGTGTGTGTGTGTGCGTGCGTGCCTGTGCGTGCGTGCTTGCCTGAGGGCAGCCAGGGCAGATGTAGTCCTCGGTGTCCTGCCTGATCACAGACAGAGATAGGGAAGAAACAGAGACAGAAGCGTGATGTCATCAAACAGTGACAACCAAGAAGAGCTATTAATAAGTTTGGCAGTCATGCTGAAGTGCATAAAGTGTATAAAGTGACCAAAACAGTCAGCACATTTTTACACTATTAGGACCATGAGGGTTCATCTGACCTTCCATGTGAGCCGTGTGAAACCTGTTCAAGAGAGTCAGCTGGTGCCTGAGTCTCCCGCTCCCCCTCCTCCGCGGTTTTTTTGGAGGCAGTAAATGCATATCAGGAATAGCAACTGGAGATGCAAGCAGCAGCATTAGGCTTGGAGGATGAACACTGTTTTGATACAGTAGGTTGGTCTGATTGTGACAAATTGTGCAGCTCTAGTCTCACTTTGCCAGACCTTCCTCCACAGCGCCGCGGAGGAGGGTCTGGCTAGTCCATATAGCATTCTGGGATGGGAGAAAAAACGTGCTCTGGTTTATTGGCATTTCTTTAAACTAATCACAATCATCTTGGACGGCGCTAAGCACCAGACGGAGCCATTAATGGCCGTTTGAAAAATCCAAAATCTGGAAGCAGCAGCCAGACTCACGTGACGCGTTCGTCCAATCAGCTGCCGGTTTTCATTTCTAGGCGACAAAACAGATCAGCGCCGCCTGCTGTTATGGACACGTATTACGTCTTGTCGCTTCAGTGTGTTCTGAGGCATTTTTTTGACCAACTCGGGGAGACTGATCAGTCCAACTGCCTTTTCTGTCGAAGGTCGCCCATCTGGTCCGTGTGTAGAGGGCTTTAGACAGCCAGAGCTTCTTCTTCTGTCTCCCTCATTCACTTTCTCACTTTCTTGGGAGTACGTGTAAAGGGGGCAGGGAGAGGGGGGTTTACGGTAACAAATTTCAAATGAGATATAAGTCAAGCTATGGTTGCATTTGCAAGTTTTAACACATAGGCATAAATCAGACAATGCACAGCCAATATAGCGAAATCCCTGCAGTTGTGGTCTTGACCGGTCTTGAAATAAAATCCAGAGTCCTCTTTATCCGAGACAGAGACCGAGTAAAAATGCGGTCGATTCCGAGACGAGACCTTCGCAAATTGGTCTTAAGACCGGTCTTGAGACCAAGACCGATCTCGAGTACCACAACACTGGTAGACAGCATTCAGTTTTTGGCACCACACTGGTAGCCCACTGCGAGGACATGCTTGGGCAACCTGTTCTCATTCCCAAGTCGTCAAATACTGACGCTTGGTCAGATGCTCTCAACGTTAGATTCCGACGCAAAAATCACCCTTTAGCCTCTGTATGGGATGCACCGGGCATAGCAGCAGTTAGATGACGTAGTAGGAAGAGCAGCAACGGTAGAGAGTAGTATGAAAGACAGAAAACCACATGTAAGGAGGCAAGTTGGGGGGGTCAAACAACACAGTAAACGGGGTTTGTAGCAGAGCTGGTGAACCGCAATCAGTGAGCCATCTATGGATGTAGCAACTCCCCACCACCCCCTGCTGCTGTACTGCACATGTGGGAGACACACACGCACAGAGGTTCCTTGATTCATAGTTAGATAATGAGATTGTGTGCAGTATAGGAGCCATGTATATTATGTTTGTTTATTGGTTATAGTTTTCACCTATCGCGTAACGTAGGACGTCACGGGGGTTGGTCTGACAATAATCAGTCTATTTATACACCTGGTCACCTGCATGGCGGATGCTAGAGAGCGGGTGAGCTTGGGTTTTTGCATTTTTTCTGTTGACCGCAAGTTTCTCCACATTTACGTTCACCCTTTGCAGTATTTCTCAGACAACCTGAATTTTGTTTCTTAATGTTTTTCCGACTTTCAAATGAGCAATAAATCTTTAAAAGCATATCTCGGAGTGGACCTGAATCATTCAAACGGCGCGTCATACAGGTGATTGTTTCCTGACTCAGCCTCTCGGCGGCTTATAGAGGTAGCAAAGAAGACGCTATATGCGGTGTATAGCCTAAATTGTTTGTAGGTGTCATTTTTTCCATAAACGTATATCATTTTGGTGTGTATTTTGCTCATCCAGTAAATAAGCTCCATTAAAAGAAACAATTCTGGACGTCACTCATTTCAAAACCCTGGCTACAGCCCTGTGTATCATATGAGCTTCTTCATATGAGCTGTGGCTACAATTTGGGAAGAGCCAACATCCATCCATCCATCCAGAACGACACATGCAGTATAATAGAAGTGTCCCAGAGCAAGACATTATCATTTGTCTGAGCCAAAACCACTGTTTTGGCTCACCAATTACTGTTGAAAAATAATCAGTTTTTCATTATGTGACAACGCTTAAGGTTTGGTTAAGTTTAGAGAAAGATTATGGTTTGGGTTAAAATGACTACGGTAAGGTTCATCATTGTGATGGCTGAACCTGCTGCAATAGCTTCTTTCATTGCGGAAACCCTCCTGCACACACTTGTCTTCATAGTTCACACTTACTCATTGAGTTTGTAGACCTTTTGACCTCATGCACATTGTGCATACATCAGCAAACAGACACAAGCTTTTGTTTCATGTATCATGCTCAATTTATTTAGTATTCTCGGCAGTACATTAGTTTCTATATAGCTCAACAGTGACTACCCACTCTGGTTCCGGAAGTGTTTTTCTCCATTCAATATCTCCATCGAGGTTTCATTAAATGCTTACATAAAGAATTTTAAGTCTGGAACCAAGCCAACCAACTACGAGATTAATCGTGACCATAAAACATTTGATTTGGTGCAAAAAATGGAAAACAAGGCAAAGGTACAAGACTGTGTACAGAAACTATCATTCAATCAGGAGAGACATGTTTGCAGATATGCGAAAGTTTTAATGTACATAAGCATATAAAATGTACAGTGTATTGGCAATTGGACTCCATCGCTATATTAATACATTTAATATATATAGGGGTAGGGAACCATGATATAACCCCCAAAAACGTGACTGAAATTAGAGCGTAGGAACATGGAGGAAATAGAACACACTAAAATTAAATACAAATAAATATAAAATATATGGGCTTACCTCCATGCAGCACGGATTTGAAACAGAAAAGCAAATACAATGATCCGTCCCAACAGCATACGAAATACTCCCGTATTTCGGTCATCGGCAGTTCAGGCCGGCATAACATGGCATCTCCGCCCGTACGGAAATTCAGTCCGGTAAACATAGAATGAAACATTGCTATTCCGTAATTCATTTTAATTAGATATCTATTAATTTGATTAGGCTATCTATTTTAAGTGCAATATGAACAGGATAATTCCGTCGAAGTGGGACAGCTAAACTGAAGACGAGGCATCTCCGCCGATACGGCAATTTAAGCCAGTAACATAAAATAAAACACATTTCTTTTTAACTATTTTAATTTATATATCTAATTCGATTGCAACATAAACGGGATAAATCCATAGATGTGAGGCATGCCAAACTGTAGGCCTAGATGAAAATACCACCACCGGTTATATGCAAGCTTACCAGATTACGGCTTTAGGGATCGTTGATTTGTCAGGACAGAATCAATTAGGAGAGAAGTGATAAAGGTATTGAAGTCTTCCTGCAGGAATTTACGCTGAACTACATTTCAATCAGGAGAGACTTCGTTGCAGATATACAAGATTATCTGTAAGTTACATATGCAAAATATGAATGTACAAATGAAATGTACATAGTCTTTGGAGCTTAGACTCCATCGTATAAGTGTTAAAGGGTTAAGAAAAACCCTGACATATCCCCCAAAACTTGAAACGAGCGACGAGATGTGAAAGACATACCTCATGAGCAGCAACAAATCTGTACAGTGATACAAGAAGAATGTAAATAAAGCAGATGTATACAGAATAACTAAATTAAATCTCAGCCAAAATTAAAAATTAAAACTTAACTAAATTAAAACTTGGCAATTCAGGCCGGAAGCAACATGATCCCTCGGCAAGTCAGGCCGGAAGCAACATGAACCCTCGGCAAGTCAGCCCGGAAGCAACATGAACCCTCGGCAAGTCAGGCCGGAAGCAACATGAACCCTCTGCAAGTCAGGCCGGAAGCAACATGAACCCTCGGCAAGTCAGGCCGGCACACGTGAAACCTCTGCAATTCAGGCCTGTTACTTGAATGAATATCTTGCAAAGAATGAAACCAATAAGCACGAAGACCCCCACAGAAAATGTGCCGAATTTGAAGGTAGTTAGCTGATGCGAGCGATTGCAGCCTGTTAAAAGATAATTAAAGAACAATGAAATTGTCAACTTAGCCAAAACGATGAGGTCATTGTATAATACGGCCGCAATTTGTGCTGAGAACACTCTTGTATCGACCGACCACTTACCAGATATGATGAATATTGCCCTATTTGTCATGAAGCGGGCATGAGGCACGAAGCAATATTTATGCAGGCCGTAGATAAGTATGCAGGCTTTAGATGCGATGAATATACATAAACATTCATTTCTTCGCATTTCAAGCACGCTGCTTGCGTCAGCAAAGAACTACTGAACATGATGAGATAGCGAAACTTTAACCCTTGCGTGAGTTTCTCTATAATGAAAGAATGATACACCTGCCCAAGTATTAGAACAGGGAATCAGGGATTTACCCCCAGCGCATGTCACGATTATATGACAATGCATAAGAAGCTACACCAGGCCTAATACGTACAACATCAATATATAAACCTACATGTTGATGTGTCTGAAACGTATACCAAGTACTGTATAGCAAGCAATTTGCTCATGATATTAAAAACGTAGCTTGCCTGTGATCCCCTGAGCCTGTACGGAGCAAGGGGGTAAGCCTCGCTCCACAACGCGTAGCTCCTATGGCACCATTTTGATGCTACCTGGCTCTCACCCGCCGATAGCATTCCATTAACTACCATTCATTTAGGCGTCACTTTGACAGCCAATAACTTTACATCTGAAGCGTTTAAAGACTTTATTTGTCCATTGTTTATTTCTAAAGAAACACGACAATGTATAAAAGGCTCCATTACCTTGTACCTCACGTTATGGCTCCGTAGCAGACGTTTTAGTAAAAATAGGCTAACGATTGTGTCATAACCACGAGACTTACTGTCGCATAGTAGAGGAATTACCGTACAGTACAGGAGGAGCTCGCAGGCAGTTTGGACTTACATTAGCTATTTAGTTTAATTGCTAATGTTAACTAGCTTTTAGTTAGCAATAATTAGCCTGTACCTATGTTATCTCCTTACATATACCTACACACTCTGCGAGATTCGGAATGATTGAGATTTCTCTTGGCACAGCTACCAGAAGACTTTCAGACAGTTTACTTACGTCACATCTACGTCGGCAAGCTCAATTTGCAGCTGCGCAGTAACGCTCAGCTATCACCGGAAAAGTGCTTCTAATAGACATCAGTGGTCTCTGTCCAGAGCATGGATGTATTAAGAGAACTGGATACAGTGTTCGGCGGGAAGCCCCGTACGTTCCAATGAGAGTGCTCAAAAGCGCATAAAGCAAACATGGAGCTCTGATTTCCTGCATTCTTGGCCCATGACGTATCGATGGACATGCGCACTAGCAACAATTTGTTTGTGTTGTCGTAGCAACCGGTAGCAACATGCGCGTATATGAGCTCCTTCTCATGTCTCGGTAAACGTAGCTAGCGAACTCAAGAACCGTTTCATTGTCTAAAATATTCACTAACGTTAAACATTGTGTTTTCATTGTTCCTGATCGTTTACATGCTTAGCTAAATAAGCGATGGATGTATTTAGACAACCAAGGAGATATAATTATTATGTCGTGCTACTAGCTAGCTAGTAGGTTAGCCTGCAGTTTGGTGAACAGAGCTAATATATCCATGGCTTTATATGTTATCCACGTTACAGGCTTTACAGCATACAGCCCTCGGATGTATCGTAAGATAAGTGTTAAACCCCAAACCCACATCCGCTTTTACGGGTGTATAAGATATTATAAGATAATAGCAGCTGCATTCTGCTTTTTTAGCTTTTGCAATAAACCACTAAACCAGGTCGAGTGATAGTGACACTGTATTTAAGTTACAAACAAGTAAAAGTAATTATCTTAATTTAAGATTGTACTGTCTTTGTCTCATATTACGATATGAAAGAAAATTAAATGCTTTTATTTTTACCAGGAGGTGAAAATGAGTGGCACCATACATGACGTTTAACTTTATTACAGACAAGAGGACATACAGTATATTGTATATAGCCAGTCATTGACATCAACAGTCAACAACAATGTTCATTATAACACTTCGCTTTGGCATGTATTAATTAGTAATGTTTATCTAAATAAACAATGGATGTTTTGAGAAAACCACATCGATGTAATCACTATATGCCTGTAACGTTATCTAAGCATAGCTACCGTATGTACAGTGTTACCCTTCTCCCATGCTAGCTAGCTACCGCTGATGTTAGCTAGCTACTAGCCGATAGCCCCGGCTGTTTTGGGAAATGCTAATGACGTTACATCCACGTTACAGGCTTTACAGCTTACATAAATACATCCCTCGGATGTATGATAAGATAATACCATGGATGTATTAATAGAACACATGGTGAATTACAGCCATTAGCTGGAGCTATATTCATTACAGGCGATACAGGACCCACAACAGTCATATGAGCATGCGCAGTGCAGGCGACATGCAGACCATTCATCTTACACAATTACACAAATTATTTTTTTAAGTTATAAGTTTTACTTTTGCGATGATATTTTTTGCTTCGGTGAGTTTTTTTCTCTCAAATTGTTATACTGGCACAAATCTAATTCCATACTTTGCCCCTTGTTTTGCCTCGGACTTACCAATTATCATTTTAGCTGGTAGGCCTACAATAATTGTGTATCAGGCCTATTTATTAGTTTATAGAGAGTTTGACTTAATCATGTGATTTGTTATGGTAGTATCATTTCTAAATAGTGCGTGTAAACTGAGGGAGAAAAAAAAATATTATTATAAAATGTCTTTTTTGTTAGAAGTACAGTAAATAAAAGGGGAGCAGAAGAAACACGGCCAGCCACTAAAGAAGGGTATGTCAGTCGCCCTTTTATGTTTTTTTTTTAGATTTTTACGTTAAACAACATAAAGCACTTAAAATATAACGTTACATTTAAGCATTTGGCTTTCCTTGTGATGTTTTATTTTATTTTTAGTAAATGAGGTATGAACAAGTCCCATACCCCAAAGCGGGTACCTACCGTCCTCGACCCCACCCCACGCGCTGGTCTGCTGAAATCTGAGATGTGCCGACGCAGCAGCGCTTTGAATGAAAACACTCTTTGCCCACGAGCTGCTAGCATCCGCCGGGGACTTCATGCGGTTCTCCTTAACTCTTGAGGTCAGCCCGAGGAACTCAGAACTCCTTCAGGAAGCAACATGGCCAAAGTGAACAGCGGTGCCTCCGGTTGTCGTGCCATGGTGAAGGCAGGAAAGTACCTGTCGAGCCCGTCTTCCACGAGCCGGAATTCCGGCCAGCGTCAGCGGGAGATGTTCAGTCCACAGCGCCGAATGATGAGCGCTAACGCGGCCGGCACGGGAGGAAAAACCGCGGCTTTGGCCCAGCAGGAGCAGCTGGGGTATTTCTCCACTACAGACAGACGTTTGCAGGCCAACCGGAATCTGATTTACCGGGACGTGAAGGCTTTTCTCAATGAAGTTGGTGGAAACCCTCGGGAGGCTCGGTACTGGCTGACTCAGTTCCAGAGGGCGACTTCGGCTCAGTCTACTGCCTTCGCTGTACTGGAGGTAAGTTAACGTCATGGAATGGTAAACTTGTTATTAGCCTAAGTAAATCTTAATTAAGATCTTATCAAAACTTATGTCTTAAATAAAATCCCAGGAACTTGGGTTTGTTGGGATGAATTTGCTACACATTGACGTTTGGTAGGCCAACCGTTATATGACGTGGAAGCCCATTTTCGCCACTTAAAAGTGATGAAGTGGGCCCTTAATATTAGAAATTAATGTTAATTTTGAGGAAAAATAAATGATGTGTTTCAATGTTTTTGAAAGTGATTAAAATGGACTTTCTCAGTGATGGAAAGTATCAGAGGTAAAATATTGTACTGTATTTGTATCTGAATCGCATTAGTGTAGCCTAAACTCTCAAAAACCTATCTTTCTTAAACAGTGAAACAAAGAAAATATGTACTGTAACATTAACTTTATTAAACACAAGAAAGCTAACAACTCCAAAGATGAATCAGGTTTCACACACAAATTTGTGACAGATGCTGTGACACCAGAGTTAGCTAACTATAGGAGAATAGGACTTCTGTGCTGGCCAAGTCGACCTGTTCTGTTGTTCGGAGTGACACTAAACAACTTTTAGAGAAGTACTTAGTTTGAGACAGTGCTAACACTAAACTAGGGGTGCATGATATATCGACTCAATATCGTTATGGCGATATTACTTTGCGCAATATTATATCGAAAGTGTCGCGATAAGTATGCAATATTTTGTTTGTATTGTGGAGCGCTGCGTCCCCGCCCGCTGGCTGTGTGGCTTAGTTGCGTTTGATTTAGAGCTTGAAACGCTATAATGATCATCATTTCATTGGCCAATTACCGAGCCACTTGCACATGTTAGTACACGTCAGCGCACGGGTCCACTACGTGACAAACCCTATGGAGCGTACCACGTGTGTGCAAGGGGCCAGGGTTCTCTCCCAAGGGGGCAGGCTTCTCTCCTCAGAGCGAAGCCGCGATGGCGCCATTTTGCTAACCCCTATCCATCACCCCCCGTTAGCATCCCATTGACTGCCATTCATTTTGGCGTCACTTTGACAGCCAATAACTTTACATCTGAAGCGTTTAAAGACTTGATTTGTCCGTTGTTTATTTCTAAAGAAACACGACAATGTATAAAAGGCTCCGTTACCTTGTACCTCACGTTATGGCTCCGTAGCAGACGTTTTAGTAAAAATAGGCTAACGATTGGGTCATAACAGACATGGGGGACTCGAGTCACATGACTTGACTCGAGTTAGACTCGAGTCGCAAATTTTAGGACTTGAGACTTGCTTGATAAACATTCATAAAAGACTCGACTTGACTTTGACTTGACATTCATGACTTGAGACTTGACTTAGACTTGAGTCAAATGACTTGAAATGACTTGATTTTCTGTTTAATAAATATTGTTTCCTCTCTGATATTGAGGAGTTAACGTTACGATTTTAGTGCTGTTGCATGCGCGGGAGCCCGTTGTTATGGTGACGCGCCACACGGCGGCAGACCTGCAGTAAACGAGACTGGCTACGGCTGTTATTTAACGTCATGGATTCCTCTGCACCGAAAATAATAAAGTTTGGCTATAAGGATTACACATCTGACCAGGCAAAGAAGAAACGAACGGCAGTTTACAAGGTCTGCAGTACAAAAAAATCCGACGTCAACCACCACCGCGGCGAATTTCATCAGACACTTAAAATCGGGAAAGATTCAGGTTCCAGTCCCCATATTCAGCTGAACCACTATTTGGATGCTTGTGATGAACAGAACTCCCTTCAGTTTTGGGCCATGAATAAGCACACCCTCCCCCCTTTGTTCAAGGTGGCGGTAAGAACGAATACAACTAGGCACACTGTATACATACACACAACAAACTGCTCTCTCTCTCTCTCTCTCTCTCTCTCTCTCTCACACACACACATGCAGACACACACGCAGTTGTGCAGATGAAGTATGTGAATGAAGCTAGGCACACATACACACACACACACACACACACTGCACTCACACACACCACATGCACACATTCACTCACCAATATTAATAACTTTTCATTCACTCTCTCTCTCAAACACGCACACATTCACTCACAAATACACTGACAAATATTAACATATAGCCTACTATTCAATCTCTCCAAATTATGCAAAGGTGGTGGGATTCAGCTACTCTTAAAGAATGTTTTTTTCAAGAGAAGGAAAGGTTAAATGTGTTTCTGTCCCATAAAAGTGAGGCATGTTTGAAGAATATTATTTGACTTAGAAACCATTATACTTGAATTGTTTGAATGAATTTCATGATTTGATGTCATGTTTGAGGCATATTGATATTTTTGTTGGCCTAATATCAGTTTTAGGCTGTGCTTTTTTAAATCTTTATACATTTAAACTGTTCAGATATATGTGGCTTGGACGCAATGCCTTTTGAATATTGAGTAGGAAAAAATGCAAATAAAACTCCAGCAGTTATAACCACTGTCTTTAGCTTGTTTAAAAATGGAAACTTTTGTATGACTTGACTTGACTTGCTTGACCAAAGCTATGACTTGACTTGACTTGCTTGATTGTCACACAAAATGACTTGGACTTGCTTGAGACTTGAAGGTTAAGACTTGAGACTTGCTTGTGACTTGCCCATGTGTGACTTACTCCCATCTCTGGGTCATAACCACGCGACTTACTGTCGCATTGTAGAGAAATTACCGTATAGTACAGGAGAAGCTCGCAGGCAGTTTGGACTTACATTAGCTGTTTAGTTTAATTACTAATGTTAACTAGCATTTTAGTTATCAATAATTAGCCTGTGCCTATGTTATCTCCTTACGTATACCTACGCTCTCCGTCTCTGATAGATTGGGAATGATTGAGATTTCTCTTGGCACAGCTACCAGAAGACTTACAACGTTCAGACACGTTGTTCACGTCACATCTACGGCGGGAAGCTAAATTTGCAGCTGCTCAGTAACACTAAAGGCCCGTTCACATAGGACGCGGCATGCGCTGCGCTCGCCGCTAGGTTGTCCTTTTCCCAAAATAACTTTCGTTGTGCTTGCGGCGGGCCTCAGTGCAGAAGAGGCAGAGTTACGAAATTTACGTCATACATGCGACAATATTTAAATCACGTCTGCGTCCGGTGTTGACATCAGATGTGCGTTACATGCGACATTGTGTATACACCTGTGATTTGGTGGCGAAGATGTTTCTTTCTGTCAACCAAAAGAAAGCCTTGGCAGTTGCCCTGATTGAGAGGAGGAGAAGACGGAGGAAGGCAGCCGCAGCAACAAGGGTGTGGGTGCACGAGACCCTCAGGTCCAGACAGCAGTTGGGGGAATTCCGGCTGGTGAAGGAGCTCCGCATTTTGACCGGTTCCAGCGCTACTTTTGGCTCAACAGGGACTCAACAGTCTGCTGACGAGAGTCGGTTCTACGATTTCCCGGATACAAACAACATTCCGATACCCCAGTTCTACAATGTGTCTCTCCCTGACGTGTGGCTCCAGAAAAGACAGTATGGAAAAGTACTTCCAAGTACTTTGTTGGTCTGCCCCTGTACCACTTTTATGTCTCTCTGTTGCCTCCTCTCCTTTATGTAGCCTACCCGTCCCTTAGGTTCTTCCACCTTTTCTTACACTCCTCTGAATAGAAACAAATAAATAAATGTCTTCTTTTAAAACAAACATGTTCACATAATGTATAGTAACTGATGTGTATGTGGGAGCATATCTGTAAATGAATGAAGGGTAGGGGAGAGCCGGGACAGTTGAAACACTTTTTAATTAAACGTAATTTACTAAGCGATCGTATCGCACTGAAAGCTAATATTTTGTCACTAGCAACCTCCACCTGTCATCTGTCAAATACAGATGCATCTTCAGCTTTGAACAAAACCGTTCAGGAGTTATTACAGCAACAGTGGGGCGTGCGTCATGTTTCATAGATTGTTGCTGGGCTTTACGTCTTCGTGAATGTCTGTTAACAACTCATCGCCGTCATCATGAAGCGCGTATGAAGCGATTATTGAAATATCATGCACTGTGGATGATTCTGCCATTTTTTTATAGCTAGAACAGTAGGTGTGTGTATTGTGGAAAATGTCGTTTTTTACGTGGGTTATGGACACTGCACTCACTCCAAATAATTATTTGGAGTGCAGTGCCCATAACCCACATAACCTGCATGTAGTCAAAGCTTTAAATGAAAAACACTCATTAATAATCAGAAAAATGTAACCGCTAACGAAGTTTACTTTCGACCATCAAAACTGGTTTATCGCCTGTAACTCCGTGATAAAAGGAAATAACAGGAAGATATTTGGCTGATAGAAGGAGGTTAACATGCTCTATGTGTTGACCTGAGGAAGTCTGTCTGTCATCATTGCACTCGGAGAAAACTGGAATGTTTCATCTGTCCCGCGTTTCAACTGTCCCGGCTCTCCCATCATGTTAATGTTGGTTTTGGGGTAAAAGTGTTAGTAAATGTATTTGTTGACATCAGCCTGCCCAGGGACTACACTGGAAACCTGGTAAAATGCATCTCTCCTGTCTAAGGTTAATGTATGTTGTCCCTGTTTAAAAATAAATAAATGAAGAAAATGAAGATGAAGACGTGTGGATTATTTTAATTTCTAAATAAGATGGTGCATTTTAACACTACGTGTCATTGCATTTTACATACATAAGAGGTCTGCAGTCATTGCAGTTGGGTATAATAAATCTAAGATATGAGCCTAAATTCATACATTCATCATCATCCATTCATACTCTGGAAAACACTTTGTTTAATAGCCTACATATGTAGTACAATTACTTCCTCCAATACTGGAGTTTATGTACGCTTGTTAATGGGTAATTATTCTGTGTGAAGGCATATTACCTACTTCAATGAAAACAAACATGACATGTCAATCAGTCCAAACATATTTTACATAATGTAAACATACAAATACAAATATATCTTACGAGTACCTGTATGGAGCCATATATAGGCTAATCAACTTGGTATTTGGTTTTTGCAGCTCACAACAGTAGGCTACAGTTCTTCTCCATTGCTTTGGCGCATTTCTCAGATCAGTAATGCTTATACTTAACATATATGGAATAGTGCTCACATGCATTGTTCATTAGACTATACTTACAGTGAACTGTTAACTATGGACAACAACACAAAGCAGTTTCACTATCTTGGAATAAACAATGGCAAATATATGGACTTGTCAGCTTGATTATGTCATTGGTATAAATAGGCTACTTGCTGTTCCGTTTGTGGATCCACGTGCATTCTGTGTTGTTTTTGTTTTTTGAAAGCATAGGGTGCTTGTGACATATGTCACAGCGCACAGTCAAACTGTCACAGTCAAAGTTGAACCATGTTGAACTTTGACCGCGGCACGCGCAAGAGCAGCCGCTGTGCGCTGTGACATGCTGTCACGTGTCTGAAAAAAACTAAATCAACATGTTTAACCTTGGACGCGGCACGCGCGAGAACGGCAAGCCGGAAAATGCCTCTTGCGCTGCGCTTTGCTCAGCGCAGCGGCAGATCAGCTGTTGTGCGCGCAAGCCATACACAATAATGGGTTTCATAGCGCAGCGCATGCCGCGTCCTATGTGAACGGGCCTTTAACCATCACCGGAAAAGCGCTGGTAAGAGGCTTCTCTTGTCTCTGTCAAAAACAGCGGGGTCGCTGGGTCCATTTCTATATACTGTCTATGTTCTCTCCTCAGAGTGAAGCCTAATACGGCGCCATTTAGATGCTAATAAGCCATCACCCCCCGTTAGCATCCCATTGACTGTCATTCATTTTTGCATCACTTTGACAGCCAATAACTTTACATCTGAAGCGTTTAAAGACTTAATTTGTCCCTCCTTTATTTCTAAAGAAACACAACAATGTATAAAAGGCTCCATTATAGGGCTGGGCGATAAAACGATAACGATATGTCTCGCGATAGACACGTAGCTAATCAATATCAATAAAAAATGCGTTCGATAAAAGTTCAATAATTTTTTTTCTTCGTCGGAAGAAACCAGAGGTTTCAAAGCAAGTTTGGTTGCATGAACAAAGGCACTCAATCTCTGGTAGCCTAGCAACGTAGGGAGTGACACGCTAACAGCCAATCATGTAACAGTATTGCGTCTGGTTGCGCCATATCGTTGTCTCGTGTTGGATTCTTCAATAACAGAACCGCCGTGGAGTGATAAGTGGAAAATGAGTGCTGCAGCAAGCACGGAAGTTCTTGATGAAACGGGAAACGTCAGCTCGCCAATATGGCAGTTTTTTGGATTTTATAAGTCTGACCGTAGTCAGACCAATGTCGTCTGCAAATTATGCAAGACCACCGTCCCCACCACAAACCTGTTTTACCACCTTAACCGCGCTCACCCTTTGGAGCACAGCCGTGTTCACCAGCAACGTCCAACAACATCTGCAGCTGGAACCCCGCACAAGCAGCAGAGCACCACGGAGAGGTACTCTCAGTGCCTTATGACTGTAAAAGCTAAACGGTACAAATAAATAACGGAGGCAGTGGCATATCATATAGGCAAAGACATGCTTCCGCTGAGCACTGTTGAGAAGCCAGGTTACCACCCCCCACCATATACGGTTTAGGCTGTACCGTGACTGTTAGACAATTGTTACTGTACTGTATCACGTTAGTTTTTTATGTTACAGATGTAAAGTCTACCTCAGTTTTATTTCAATTTCTCCTATGTTTACAAAACACTGCACATATTTTAAAACACTTCATTCACCAGAAGTGTTCATTGTGATTTTAGACTTATGTTTCCATTTGAATTATTTGAGTGTTTTCCATGGTTCCATCGGAGGAAGGTTAAGCTTAAAATAAAAACGTTTAAATTGAATACATTTTTTCTCCTGGTCCTTATTTTAAATAGGTCATAAAAAATATCAATAATTATCGATATCGACTGATATGAAACACTTATATCGTGATACAGTTTTCAGCCATATCGCCCAGCCCTACTCCATTACCTTGTACCTCACGTTATGGCTCCGTAGCAGACGTTTTTATAAAAATAGCCTAACGATTGTGTCATAACCACGTGACTTACTGTCTCATAGTAGAGGAATTACCGTACAGTACAGGAGAAGCTCGCAGGCAGTTTGGACTTACATCAGCTGTTTAGTTTAATTACTAATGTTAACTAGCATTTCAGTTAGCAATAATTAGCCTGTGCCTATGTTACATATACCTATGCTCTCCGTCTCTGATAGATTGGGAATGATTGAGATTTCTCTTGGCACAGCTACCAGAAGACTTACAACTTGCGAGAGTGACAGTGTAAGTGAAGAAATAGATAGAGACAAAAAAAACGAATCAGAGAAGAGAAGTTGTGTCCTGTTCTCTTTTATTTATGTATTTTATACTGTCCAACCAGTAGAACATGTCCTGTTCTCTTTAGTTATGTATTTTATACTGTCCAACCAGTAGAACATGTCCTGTTCT
The DNA here is from genome assembly GCA_023631565.1 of Gymnocephalus cernua. Lineage (NCBI taxonomy): Eukaryota > Metazoa > Chordata > Actinopteri > Perciformes > Percidae > Gymnocephalus > Gymnocephalus cernua. The sequence goes on along the minus strand of CM042441.1, from coordinate 31,795,239 downwards.
CTTTAGTTATGTATTTTATACTGTCCAACCAGTAAAACATGTCCTGTTCTCTTTAGTTATGTATTTTATACTGTCCAACCAGTAAAACATGTCCTGTTCTCTTTAGTTATGTATTTTATACTGTCCAACCAGTAAAACATGTCCTGTTCTCTTTAGTTATATATTTTATACTGTCCAACCAGTAAAACGTGTCCTGTTCTCTTTAGTTATATATTTTATACTGTCCAACCAGTAAAACATGTCCTGTTCTGTAGACATGGTCGTTATTTATTTATTCATGTTGGACCAGTCCAATATGACTGTCAGTTGAAATAAACCTTGTGTTGTATTTGTTATGAATCTATTTAGATGCGTTTTCCTATAACATTTAATAAATAAATATTGATAAATTATTATCAATATCGCAGTATTCATAATCCATATCGCAATATCACATTTTGTCAATATCATACAACCCTGCACTAAACATCTTTGTCTGTCCGTCTGTGTGCGCCTGTCTGTCTCCGTCTCTCCCAGGTTGACAGCTCAGTTTTCGCCAGCAGGGAAATGGTTCAGAGTCTGGCCTTCGGGCTCTCCTTCCTGCAGCGGATGGATATGAAGCCTGTGGTGGTGATGGGTCGGTCTGAGTACGAGCAGACGGGGCCCACTGAGCCAGTGACCTGGTCTCACTGCACCCGAGGGCTGGTGGAGCGAAGCCAGCAGCTGACCGAGGCTCTGCAGCAGCACTCGGCCACCGTCCTGCCACTCTTCTCCGCTGAGTCCTTCCTCCTACTACATGAAGCCCCACGTGGGAGCAGGTGAGTGTTGAGACACATGATGGTTCGCAATGGGATTTGAGGTGTGTTTTCTCTTGTTTTCTGGGTGTGTCAGAAGTGTTACCCAATCAGCAGCATGTCTGTATGCTGCGTTCTAGGCAGGGCTACACAATGAATCACAATTTTATCGAAATCGCAACATGGACTAGTGCACTATCCAAATCGCTGGGGGGTGGGGGGCGCAATATTTGTTAAAAGCAAAATATGTGTCAAACCATTCTAAAATAAAGTATTGCGGTAATACAATTTATCGGATTATAATATAATCTGATAAAATAATATATATTGTAATATATTACACTGCATAATGAGCACGTTTACATTAGGTACTTAAGTATATTTTGATAATGGGTGGTGATGGCGCAGTGGATATGACATACGCCTTTGGTGTGGGAGATCTGGGTTCGAATCCCACTGCGATCCATCAACCAATGTGTCCCTGAGCAAGACTTAACCCCTAGTTGCTCCAGAGTCGTGCAACCTCTGATATATACAGCAATTGTAAGTCGCTTTGGATAAAAGCGTCAGCTAAATGACATGTAATGTAATAATACTTTTGTACTTTAACTTAAGGGAGATGTTGAACGCAGGGTTTGTAACTGACAAGTAATTTGTAACTCTACAACAGTTTTTCTCTACTTTTACTGCAATACATGATGTAAGTCTTCCACCTCTGTAAATCACCAACAACAGTCGTGCATGAAAACCTGCAGCAGTGTTTAACACTGAAAACACACAGCTCAGTTCAGCGTTTCCTTGCAGCTCTGCTACAGTAGCAGATAACCGTTAACGTTACCTGCTACAGTAGCAGATAACCTTTAATGTTACCTGCTACAGTAGCAGATAACCTTTAACGTTACCTGCTACAGTAGCAGATAACCGTTAATGTTACCTGCTACAGTAGCAGATAACCGTTAATGTTACCTGCTACAGTAGCAGATAACCGTTAATGTTACCTGCTACAGTAGCAGATAACCGTTAATGTTACCTGCTACAGTGGCAGATAACCTTTAACGTTACCTGCTACAGTAGCAGATAACCGTTAACGTTACCTGCTACAGTAGCAGATAACCGTTAATGTTACCTGCTACAGTGGCAGATAACCTTTAACGTTACCTGCTACAGTAGCAGATAACCGTTAACGTTACCTGCTACAGTAGCAGATAACCGTTAATGTTACCTGCTACAGTAGCAGATAACCGTTAATGTTACCTGCTACAGTAGCAGATAACCGTTAATGTTACCTGCTACAGTAGCAGATAACCGTTAACGTTACCTGCTACAGTAGCAGATAACCGTTAATGTTACCTGCTACAGTAGCAGATAACCTTTAATGTTACCTGCTACAGTAGCAGATAACCGTTAACGTTATCTGCTACAGTAGCAGATAACCGTTAACGTTACCTGCTACAGTAGCAGATAACCGTTAACGTTACCTGCTACAGTAGCAGATAACCGTTAATGTTACCTGCTACAGTAGCATCAAGTTTCCCAGTAAGCTATTTCAGTGAGTCAGCATGCACAATGCCAGGGCCTCTCTAAATGGAATGCAGCCATCATTAATGGTTTTGAATACACCTTTGCTTTTCCTACTATGACATGTCAACATGTCTGCCGTGATAAAGATCTATACTCAGAATAAAATGATAAGCTTATATTGATTGTAACACAGTGTTGAAGGTGAGAGTTGGAATATCCTTCTCCTGAAATGTTTGCCTTGCTGAAGTGTGAGGCAAATGTTGGATCACTACAATTTAAGGAACCACCGTTTCCAAATTCCACCTTCACTCTATTGGGATGTTCTCTGCTATTCTGGACGGCAAGGTCAGTGACTGTAAACCAATTTCTTCAGGCTCCGAAAATGATTGTAACAGAATGCAAAGAATGACCTTCTCAGCTGCCACAGTTGCAACGCTTGCGTAACACAACAGGGTGTCCAACGCATCGTTTCCAATTAAATGAAACATTTTGTTACTTGTTGTTGTTTTGTAGGGGCTGAACGTGCGCAAGGTTTATTAAGTTTGGAGGTTTGCTATTTTCCCTTAACCTTTAGTAATATTACACAGGGAAGAAGAGATTGCTGTAGGTGTGCAGGAGGGCTGCACAATATGAGGAAAATATCTAATTGCAATTATTTTGACTGATATTGCGATATGATTCATGATACTGGAGGGAATGATCGTTTTTGTATCATTATTCTCATTTTCATTGAAAATTATTAACATTGAAAGAAATTAAAATGATTTATAGTGTGATTTTTTTGCGAGCATCTGTACCAAACAAAGATTTTTTTCTTTAGTCTGTAGGCAGGGCTCAACATAAAAAAAAAATCCCCACTGGCCCCCGGGGCCAGTTGATCAGAGTTTTGCTGGCCCGTTCTAAATTTTTACTGGCCCTGAAAGAAATATCGTAGGTGTGATTGGCAAAGGACAAAAAAGCAGGAAAATATACGCCGCACCTCCCATGAAGCTTCAGAAAATGGTTATAACCCAGCCAGCTACTGTCACTGTATGTTGTGCCATTAGCAGTAAAGCTAGACCAGGGTCATCAACTACATTTTTACAAGGGCCAGAATTTTTTTAAGCTGACACTCCGGGGGCCGGACCTTCAAATAAAGAAAATAAAATGTATTTATACCTAATAAGCATATTCTTGTTTGATATTTCACTTTCTTACTAAATTAATGCTATATTTTTTTACATGTATAGTGTAAGCAAACTCCTAAAAAAACATGGACAATCCATAACGATAACTAGATCGGCTACTTAACTACAAACAGTTCCCAGATTAGGGGGCAGTTCACTTAGTGATGGTTCAAGTCTTTGATTACTGAAACGTTGTTGTAGTATGCAGCGTCCTGATTGGTGGAAAATGTTTGCAGAAAGAAAGGCCTGTTGTCAGGTAAAAATGTCACAGTCAAAGAGCCTGAAGCAAAAAGTTGATGTGGAAAACAGCAGCTTTAATGATGAATGGACTGATAAGCAGGCTAGCATTCATCATGTATGCCTCATTTGAAATAAGACAATGCTGTTGCAAAAGAATACAACTGGCAACATCATCAAGAATGAAGAACGCGGACATAACGAGCACGTAATTCACGTGCATATTAAGTAGCCACATGTAGGCTATATGTTTTGGTCTTATAATACGTGCACAGGTTACTGCTCCAGCGGAGAGGACGGTTCGTTAAGACAGCAGCTAAGTTTACAACAGTTTGTTCAAAGTTCAAGATATACAGACTATAAACTGGCTCTGCACAAGCGGCAGTAGGCTAAATAATCCTCGGTATCGTTTCCAGTCAGTTACATGCGAGTGTGTGTGTGAGAGAGAGTGTGTGTGCGCAGCGCGGACATCGCTGTTCACAATCCCGTCTATGTTCTAAAATGCAACGCTTTTATCCAAATGTATTGTGTTTGAAGCTGTGTGGCATTTTGTTGGTTTGGCTGGTCGGCTTTTGTTGGAAATTGCCGGCAAACGAAACCGTCGGCCTACATGCCATCATCGCCTTTCTCCACCCAGGTGTAGCTGCTGTGTTTTCCACTACGAATGCCCTCTTTCTCACATTAGCTTCATAGTTCTTTGACATTTTAACTAACGTTATAAATTACCTGAGGTGAAAATGTGAAATGTTAGTTAACATTCACAAGCTTCGCGCCACTCTGTATGACGTTTGCTGATGCAGCAGACAGAGACACTGTCACTGGCCCGTGCGGGCCGGTAACTGGCCAATCAACTAGCCCGACATATTCTTTTACTGGCCCCGGACCATCGGGCCATTGCTTATGTCGAGCCCTGCTGTAGGATATGATTTTTAGGCCGGGAGTCTGCAGCACCACAATACTTCATTCAGAATGGCTCGACACATTTTGCCATTAACAAATATTGCGCCCCCCTGCAATTTGGATATTGCACTAGTCCGTATTGCGATTTCAATACAATTGCAATTAATGAATGAATGAATGAATTAATTTATTTATTTCAGGTTTATTTAACAGGGACAGTGCACACTAATAATACAGAAAAAATTTAAAATGTGCCAGAATTAGCCAAAAGGCTATTTTACATCTGCTGTTCCTAGACAGATTGTACAATGTCACACCTAAAAAGATAAAAGGATTATAATAGTACATACAGGTTTTGCCCAATACACGAAAAATTGACTATGAATGTAACAAAGAAAATCAGCACATAAACAAGAACCATTGGTCAATATCAACATCATCTCCAATACTCACATACACACACACACAATTGTGCAGCCCTAGTGTGCAGCCACACGCTGTTATGTGTCTTTATGTGTTTGTTTTTATCGTTTTTTATAAGGGTGCTCCGATTGATCGGCCACCGATCTGTATCGGCCGATAATTGCTTTAAATAGTTTGATCGGTGGTCTCCATAAATGCCGATCAGATGACACACGACCATGGATGTACAGTATTAAGAGCGCACTACTCCTGAGAACATTTTCAACATGGAGCTAAAATGGCGGCGTCCCTACATTCAGCGGTCTGGCAGTTCTACAAGGTGTCTGAACGGCGGCAGAACAACGGTTGGCCCGCGGCCGGCCGCGGAATGAAGGCGGTAGGAAGGCGGCTACCGCTTTTAAAAAGCGGCTGCCACCGGTGGTGCTCCGGCAAACGTGTTTGCGATTACGCCATTCTGACGCTTCTACTGCCTCTGGAGCACCGCCGGTGGTCCGCCGACTCATTGCTATCTGGGAAAAAGACAATACATTAGCGATTTGCAACGTGTGTGCCAAAGAAATACCATGAGGCGGAAAGCTCCAAAGACATTTCAACACCACCAACCTCATCAGACATTTGAAGGTTAGTCACGGAAAGGAGGATGAGGAGTTTTCAAAGTTAGCTAACGCTAAGGCAGAGTGGAGTCGTGTAGCCAGCAGCTCCGGCGCCGCTCAAACAGCTGTTTCCCCGTGTGTGTGTGTGTGTGTGTGTGTGTGTGTGTGTCAGTGTGTGAGTGTGTGTCCGTGTGTGTGTGTGTGTGTGTGTGTGTGTGTGTGTGTGTGTGTGCTGAAGAAATGTCTGCAGTGATTGAAAGGACATTTTTTAGATTTTGAGCTAGGACAGAAAGCCAAACAGTTACTGATACATTCTCTAAACATGTGTGACTGTTACGTAATGGCGTAATTTTCAGTTCATAAAAGTGATCGGTGATCGGTATCGGCCGATACGTCTTCCAGCAATCGGTGATCGGCCCCAAAAATCCTGATCGGAGCACCCTTAGTTTTTTGGTAAGGATCTTCTCAGCACAGGAGCTGATAATATGTTAACAACTGCAAGAGTTTTATCAGTTTTAACAGATAAAAAATAAAAACAAAAAAAGTGATTGGAACTGACGGAAACATTGTATAGTTGCCAGAAGAATCCAGCAGTAGTATAAGAACTAAACGTTCCTTTTTGTTGCCATTAATGTTCTTCACCTATGACCAAACCATAACCTGATCTACCTCAACCTCAACTTTATTCTCCCTAAAGGTACATCTGTCTTGCAGGTAAGCGAAACATAGAATGCACATACAGTACAATACAAACTCAAGGTCCACTTACTAGCTTTTTACAAAGCTTTGAACCCTATCACATGGTCTTCATCACCAGTGTTTGATGAATCTGTCATGCATGTCAACAGATCCACCCTTGACAACTCTGGGAAAGGTTGTAAGTGGACCTTGAGTTGGCTTTATGGACTTTTATGCTTGATAATAAGATACATATGTTGAAAATTTGCAAAACATGCTAAAAGATACCAAATTGGAACTGACGCAAACATTGTAGAGTTACCAGTAGAATCCAGCAGTAGTGTAAGAACTAAACGTTCCTTTTTGTTGCCATTAATGTTTTTCACCTATGACCAAACCATAACCTGATCTACCTTAACTTCAACTTTATTATCCCCAAAAGAAAATTTGTCTTGCAGTTAGCTGAAACATAGAATGCACATACACAGCAATACAAACTCAAGGTCCACTTACTAGCTTTTTACAAAGCTTTGAACCAGTGGCGTAGGCAAAAATTGTATTTTGGGGAGGGCCAGGGCAAAAGTGAATGGGCCTATAGTTTATCCTTAAAAAACAATAGACAAACTGCAAAAACAGTGACACCTTTACTTTGCAATATTCGGGAAAGGCAATAACAAAACACTGTCTAAACATCATGTTCAACCAACAGAGCTCAATAAAGGCTGGACAAACCAGGCCAGCATAGAAAATAACCTGTCTATTTTATTCAGGCTAGCCTGAATATAAAGTAGGCTAAAAGTAAAAGAAATTGAAATAATGAACTCTCAGCAGAGCACGGTTTGAAATAAATAACAACTCACTCCCTAATTTCTGTTAAATCAACCACATACAATGCAATCAGCCTGGTGGAAATTAAGCTTTTGTGCCAAAGAAATGGCAACTCATTTAAATGAAACAATTTAGCCTATAAGGTATACAGCTATACACAACACACCACTTAGTTAAATCACTTTACAGGCAAAAATTAAGGAAATGAGTTAAACAACAGGCCTACCTTTTGTTGTTTTCATTCTACAAAACAAGACACAAGTGCCTGGGTTTAGTGTTGAAAACAGAAATGATCTCATCATAGTCCAAAGAGTCAGAAAGTTCTTTTTCAAAGGACAAAAGGCACATGTTGTTGAGGCGGGTAGTACTCATGGATGCTCCGAGGTCCGTTTTCATCCTACCTGCAGTGGAGAACAGTCTCTCAACACTACAAGAAGTCATGGGAAGGGTGATGATGACTTGAAGTAGTTTGTTGAGGTTTGGAAATATGTCAGGAGCACAAATGTCCAATACTTCCACGAGGGATGGAAATGCCAGGCCATTGGCTACTTTCCGACGCAGTTGCTCAATGAATACTGTTATTTCAGCATCCTCAACCAATATATGAAAGTGATCACACGGGGCCCGCAGAGAATCCTTCTCTGCAAAAGTCTTACTGTGGGAGAAAAGTTGCTGCTGCTTAATTACACCGTACTCCAACCAAGAAAACTGTCCGTACCACTTTGATGAGAAGCTCCTTGATTTTTCATTATTGACAGTGCAGGGGAATACCTTCAAATTGGTTTGTGAAGGTGGTTCATCAATTGCAGTTAAACCTGCATCAGGCTGACCGGGAGAGAGCACAGGCACTGCCGCCAGGGAGCAAGCGGCAGCCTGTGCCACCAGCGCCTGACTAGCCTTCTTGTGGGTTAATAAGTTTGAAGAACTGGGCTGGGTGGACTCGGTAGATGGAGGCAGTGGTGCGTCTTCTTCCTCAACTCTTTCTTTTTTCAAGTAACACATTAAAGAAACTTGTTTAGCCATGATTGTGGCTATGTTATAGGCTATATTGGCTAAAAAGCAGCTAGCAAAGTTAGCTGGCTAAAGGCCGCCAGAGCCTGCCGCCCAGAGAGTCTTCCTGTCGGAACCCCTAGCAACCAATCACATTCCGGAGGCTTCCTACAACTTGCTTCAACAGTTCCATTTTATTCGGAAAAAAATAAATAAACACGCCAGTCATCAATAAATCAGGTTTATATTGATATATTTTCTTAAAGGTACAATATGTAACATTTCTGCATTAAAATGTCTAAAACCGACCATACCTATGTTATATATTTTTTTGAGTTGTGTAGTTACACTCTCACAAATGTTTCCACCAAACTTCAAACCCAGAGTAATCTGTTATTTTATTTTCAGACACGGCACGTTTTCTTTCCTTCCTAGTCGCCCGTCAGTGGTGTCATATCACCTTTCACCCTCTAGTTCCTCGTAACTTCCTTCAAAACACGGCTCCCAGGTGATACGTTTGAGCGTAATTGTAAATCATACAATGTCACAGAAAAAAATACTCCTAACCATAATACTGCTTTTTCAGCATCATTTTGTGATTGATAACATGCCACTTTGCAACACAGTAATACAGCAGAGATCTTATTTATTGATACATATCAATATCGATCCAGTTTAACGTTACTACAATGTGTTGGTTGACAAGTAGCTAACTTAATGCTAGCTAGCTAATGCTTGGTGGATAACATTATAGGGTTACCACATCGTTCAACACGCTCATAAAGTTATTAGTAGCATGATTGTTTTCACCACGGATAAAGGCAGCGCTGGGCTAACCCACGAATGAGTGTACCAGTAATGTTAACGTTAGCTGTATAGATTAGACGACTAATCTAATGCTAATTTAGCCAGCTAGCACCCGGTCTGTCTGCCTGAGATAACAGCTGACAACAGCCGGGACATGTAGCAATAGCCAGTTACCGTTAGCCCACAGCCAGCCAACACACAGCCACCATTACAGCAATCCATACAGTATAAGTACTATACAGCACTTAACTCCGGTGCCGGGTGCTTACGACGCTAACGGCAGTTTAATGAAGCGTTGGGAAACAGACCATATCAGACCCAGACCCAGATCCGAGTCGCAACAGTGGCCATCCATAGCTAGTGTTAGCTAGCTAGTCTCCGTTAGCGCTAGCTACCGGTGTTCGTGCCGAAAATCTCCTCCCTGCCGAATTTCTCACCCCTTCGCGTTTAGCTGTCTTTACAGTTAGCTAAATTAACCCGACAAGCACCAAAACGAATAGTTAAGATTAAAGAAAAGTAAAGGGGGCAATCGTTTCGGGCAGCGTGGAGCAGCTCAGCTGCTGCACAACACGGCCATCGGCTCGCCAACCCGGGAGATTCCCTCGACAATCCCCACCCACACCTGTCTCTCAGGCTCGTTGGGTTGCTAGCTAGCGTTACAACAAACCCCGTCCCATCCCGGTGTTGAAACCATCCAAAAGGTGACAGTGACATGTGAAATATATTGTGATAGTCACTGTGTTTTAGCTGCTGGCTAACGTTAGCTTGCTGGCTCACTAGCTAGCTAACTGATCAGCTACCAATACAAATCGAATCAAGAAAAACGTAATTATGTTGGGGGAAATGCAACTATGTTATTAGAATGACATGAATAAACGTTACTAAACGTAAAGTGAATACATTTGAATGAGTAAACTTGTACGTGAACAGATGCATTCTAATCAGCGAAGGTGTTTAATATTAAAAAGTACAACTCCCATAATTCCACGCAATTTACCAACGTCATCAAAAGTCTGTGTTTACAATCCATCGTTTTGGTTGAGAGACCCCTAGCGGCAGAAAGTTACATATTGTACGTTTAAATTAATAGTAATGTGGGCGGGCCAGTGCCGCCCTGGCCCATTACTGGCTACGCGCCTGCTTTGAACCATATCACATGGGCTTCATCACCAGTGTTTGATGAATCTGTCATACATGTCAACAGATCCACCCTTGACAACTCTGGCAAAAAGACAAAAAAGTAAGTGGACCTTGAGTTGGCCTTATGGACTTTCATGCTTAATAATAAGATACATATGTTGAAAAAACATATGCTAAAATGATCACATAAACCCACAGCGTATATAAGCATAAATCCTGGAATGTATCCAGCCAGTCATTGATGGTTAAAACAACATCACCAATCACTCCCCCACCAATTTATGTGGAGGACTTATTACCAGCTGTCACATTATGAGCATTAGGGTAGGGGTTAGGCTTAACCCTATCCCTTAACCCTTGACACTTTGATGGCTTGAGAGAAAGAAAAAAACTTGTCTGTTAGATATATCGTTTAGTGCCTGGCTCTGTGAAATTGAACGTACCGTAAAGTCCCGTCTCAGCATTGTCAAAATGCAGCTAGTCTCCTCTGTGTCTTTAGAGTGTTGTACGTTCCGGTGTTGGAATCCTTTCCAGTGAAATACAGCCACACGTTAGACCGTTTAGCTGTCAACATTTTAACCATGTTTAAGCCAGCTACTAGGTAGTCTATATCCACGATGTTCCACTTCTGGGATTGCTCCCGTGCCGCCAGAATTTCCGCCGGATCATGCTCTTTTCGCCCGTATGTTGTTACCTTCCTCTTTCTCTATGTTGGCGTTCTAACCTCCGGTGGATTTGTGAGGACTCTGGTTAACTGCTCCTCAGATCTCTGCAGGGAAAATCCAGACAGCTAGCTAGACTATCTGTCCGAGTTTTCTGTTACACGACTAAAACTACTTTTGAACGTACACATATTCCACCAAAACAAGTTCCTTCCTGAGGCAATTTTGCAGCGGCACCGTGGCTCCGTCCGCCGCTTAGCACCGCCTAAGACGATTGTGATTGGTTTAAAGAAATGCCAATAAATCAGAGCACATTTTTCTCCCATCCCAGGATACTGTGTGGCAAAGCTAGACTAGCTACTAGGTAATGGTAGGCAAACGCTGCTGTGTAATGTTAGCTAGTGTCATGCCCTAGGCTGTTTAAAAATTGCATCACAATTCTTTTTTTTTTTCTCAACCAGGTGTAATCTTTACACATCGACGGTTCACGATGTATGGTTATACCCCATATTTCCTTCACTGCTTTGTTCCCATCCTTTCATGGTTTCTCTTCATCCTGACCTTCTTTCCCATCCTTTTTAACTTCTTCTGTTTTCATCCTCTTCCCTTTCATCTCCCTGCAGTGCTCCACCCTCCATTGCTGTGGACACCAGCCTCCTCCAGTGGAGTCTGAACTGCGGGACAATCCCATTGGTCTGTCCGGTGGGGCGGGACGGGCGAGGTTGCTCGGTAATGTTGGACCCGACGGATGTGACGGCAGCTATTGCCCGAGCTCTGCAGCCCCACAAAGTCATGTTCCTGAACAACTCGGGAGGTCTCCGCAGCCAAGAAAACAAGGCACGACATAGATGTAGAAGACATGCCAGCACTTTTAAATACAGGCATACAAACAACTCGCTTTTCGGCGAATGTTGCTTTTTCCACGTCAATTTGGGTGACTTGTGTGAATCGTCCAGATCCAAAGAGTAGAGTAGTTGGTAATTTTAGGTTTTCTTTTCTTCTTTCAATACAGCATTTTTAATTATTATATGCTAAACTCATATCTATATATACCATTCATTTCAACAACAAACTTACATTGCATTACAACTACATTATTCTTTGTTCTTCGTTTTTTTTTTATTTTATTTATTAATTTTATTTGTTAGGGATCATGTACAATTTTTCACATAAATGTTGCCATTTGATGCTTTGTACCAGAGTTAGCCTTAGGCTAATTTACATCTGCAGTCCCTAGGCAGGGCACAACTTAAATCAAACAGTAAAAACATGACAACATCAACAAAATAACAAGACATATCACAAAACCTACATTAATATAATGCACATTGTGACACGTGCACACACACACACACACACACACACACACACACCAACCTTAAATAATTATAGGTGCTAAAGTCATACCCCATATGCATAAATTGTGTGTGTGTGTGTGTATATATATATATATATATATATATATATATATATATATATATATATATATATATATATATATATAGGTACATTTAACAAAAACTCCATAAAAATATAATATTTACTGTTCCATATATTTAATAAATAGAATCTCCTGTTTATTTGAGCACATAGCAAAGGCCTTCGTCACATGGTTATATTCCATTGTTACATTTAGTTTTTTTCCCACTTTAGGCAGCTCTCTCTTTTTCACCATACATGTGTTTGAATTCCTGATATACAGGGCCACACGGAATCTGCAGATGCAATATTTTCCACAGATTTTAAACAAATGAATAAAAAAATAAAAAAACTCAGAATGTTAAAGGAACACGCTGACTTATTGGGACATTAGCTTATTCACCATAACCCCGAGAGTTAGACAAGTTGATACATACCCTTCTCATCTCCGTGCGTGTCGTAACTCTGTCTGAAGGCTAGTCTACTGCTCCGAATAAGTGACAAAATAACGCCAACATGTTCCTATTTACATGTTGTGATTTGTAGAGTCACACCATGTACAAATAACACCACTTGAGACACAGCAATCTTCTAACCGTATACAAACTGGGAACTATATTCTCAGAAAGGGAAGCAGTGCTACTTGGGCTGCAAGCATATCACTCCACACAGCAGAGCTGCAAGCGTATCACTCTGCCCAAGTAGCACTGCTTCCCTTTCTGAGAATATAGTTCCCAGTTTGTATACGGTTAGAAGATGGCTGTGTCTCAAGTGATGTTATTTGTACATGCTGTGACTATACAAATCACAACATGTAAATAGGAACATGTTGGCGTTATTTTGTCACTTATTGGGAGCAGTAGGCTAGATGGAGCCGGTTACCTCCAGGATCTGTGCTAGGCTAAGCTAATGGTGGAGCCGTCAGACAGAGTTACGACACGCACGGAGAGGAGAAGGGTTTGTATCGACTTGTCTAAGTTACGGTGAATAAGCTAATGTCCTAATAAGTCGGCGTGTTCCTTTAACACATGTTCAGCCCAAGCCGAAAAACTGTCCACTAAATTCCGCAGATTTT
>CM042441.1:31672027-31774527 GCA_023631565.1 Gymnocephalus cernua | reverse complement strand
CTGTAAGTAGCCTACAATAAAACCTCCATGATTAAAAAGTCAATACTTATTAATATACCCACCTACCTGTTCTACAGGCATCAACATGTTTCAGTCTGCTCTGTCTGCGCTGTCCACTCGCTGTGCGACACAGCTCTACTCTGCTATTAGCGACTTTTTACTAACAAGCTAAAATGAAAGATGTCAGTTTGTAGTCTAACTGTTTATCTTGAACTTTGGACAAACTCTTGTAAACTTAGCTGCTGTCTTAACGAACCGTCCTCTCCGCTGGAGCGGTAAACCTGTAGATGTATTATAAGACCAAAACATATACATGTGGCTACTTAATATGCACGTGAATTACGTGATCGTTATGTGGTGACAACAGAGCATAACGCTAGCTTCACTTTTTCCTACCCTTCACAGTAAAAGCCCAACCTAAAGAACGGCCACTGAAGTCAGTCAGTCAAGCTGTTGCAACTCATACAGTACTATTAACATTACCTCCGCTAATTAAATCCATGCCTGGTAAACATAAAGCAGAACTGCGACGTCTGTCCGAGGAAGACAACCAAAGGGCCAGACTGCGAGGCGGGGGGAGGAATAAGGTCAGTGAAGAGCTGGAGGTGAGCGTGTGTGAGTGGATCCACAGCATGCGGGCAAAGCATCGTCAATTAAAGGCCCGTCTCTTATAGACGCCTGTCTCAAATACACGCCGGGGCATTTCGGCGATTTGGGTAAATAGAAGCCCGGGCTATTATTTGAAGTTTTACGGTAGCTTTAGCTAAGTACCATGTCTCCAGTCACTGTAGGACAGGCTTGAGCTATTGGTAGGCCACGCTCACGCAGAAAGATTTTGAAATTTGGCAATAGCCTACTATGTCTACAAAAAATGTATAGTCCAAGTATCAGAGAGTACTTAGGACTTAGTACTTAGGAAAAGCAAGATTATCAGCAGACATATGCAAGCAGAGGCAGAAGCAAGCAGCTAAGCGTCTGCACTCTAAGAAGCAGGAAGCGATGGAAAAAGTTACTTTCCCCCCCCCATAGACTTGCATGGCAAAATACACGTCTGTAAATCGGTAGTGTTGGGGATTTCCTCCCCTGTGTCCCCCCTTTTGGGACAATGTGTCTGACTCCAATAAAAGACCTATATATCCTCACGCATTCGTTAAATTGGAATCACATTGATCCTAAGCAAGAGCCAAATAAGAGTCAAATAAGTCATATACATTCAGGTACAATCAGTCAATCATTGGAGTTACAATACACAGATCTGTGGGATCACAAGGCACGCAGAGACTAAGTTTCCCTAGCAACAGACAAAAAACTGGAGCCGGTCCCCGTATCTCTAGACTGTCAGACCTCGTGAGCCCCGATCTATTCTTCCCCTCATCTCTCATAATTTCTTTCTTGGGCCCCCTCTTCTTCTCCAACACAGGGACTGCTATCTTCACACAACACACACCAGGGTGGGGCCCCTGTGTTATGTCACTTCCTCATTTGCTCTCACGCAAAGCGGTACATTCTGTTCCTGTTTCACTTATTATTACTCAGTGTACTTTGCTTGAGACTCATGACCTTTAACTATGCACTACGCACACAACTCTGTGCAATAAGCATACACTAAAACACACTTGGTCTCTTATGGAAACCTTTTACATTCTTATTATAGTAGATACTAGGGGTGACCCTAAGTAGTGGAATATTCAACGCTTGAAGGAGCCTGATTCGACTGGCAGTCTCACAGTCGAATGTTCGCAAAGGCGTAAAGCCCCAGTTTAGACCAAAGATACGAGACAAGTGTAAACTTGCAGCTACTTGCAACGCGCCAGTCTGCAACGTTCTGAAACCTGCCAGTTCACACCGATGCGACGTGATGAGGCGGTGTATCATTTCCATAGGAACGTCTCTTTGTACTTACATTCTAACTTCCGACTCAGGCTTTTTGTAGCTGGATATATCATTTGTTGCGTCTAAATATGAATGTGGATAACGTTAGTGATACTGAGGTGCTTGCTACAGTTGCATTTTTTGCATTCCCATCACATTCATTCATTTCATCTCCATTGAAGTTAGCAGAGCGCTAAACCAAAAGTACCGGCGAAGGTCTCTAGTGTGCCTGCTCTATGGGCCCCATAGTGCGGAAGCAACCCCCCTTCATCCAGGTGAATTTATACCCGGAATTACAACTTTTTTGTAAGGGTGCTCCGATCGATCGGCCACCGATCGGTATCGGCCGATAATGGCTTTAAATAGTTTGATCGGTGGTCTCCATAAAGGCCGATCAGATAGGCCGATCAGATGACGCACTACCACGGATGTATTAAGAGCGCACTACTCCTGAGAACATTTTCAAAATGGCGGCGTCCCTACATTCAGCGGTCTGGCAGTTCTACAAGGTGTCTGAACGGTGGCAGAACAGCAGTTGGCCCGCGGCCGGCCGCGGAAACGAAGACGCTAGGAAGACGGCTACCGCTTTTAAAAAGCGGCTGCCACCGGTGGTGCTCCAGCAAACGTGTTTGTGATTTCATCATTCTGACGCTTCTACTGCCTCTGGAGCACCGCCGGTGGTCCGCCGACTCATTGCTATCTGGGAAAAAGACAATACACTAGTGATTAGCAACGTGTGTACCGAGGAAATACCACGAGGCGGAAAGCTCCAAAGACATTTCAACACCACCAACCTCATCAGACATTTGAAGGTTAGTCACAGAAAGGAGGATGAGGAGTTTTCAAAGTTAGCTAACGCTAAGGCAGAGCGGAGTCGTGTAGCTAGCAGCTCCGGCGCTGCTCAAACACCGCGTGTGTGTGTCGGTGTGTGTGTGTCGGTGTGTGTGTGTCGGTGCAGCTACTTTCTTCTGTTCCTCTGCTGTCTGAATGTTGGAGCTTCGCAGGGGCGGGCCGGCACACACACACACACACAGTGGTGCACACACCAGACGGCAAATGTCACTTCTGTTTACTGATAGCTAGCATTCAGGCTAAATAATGAACTAGTAAGTGGCGATTTTGGGCAGCCAGCTTTCCAAAAGAAAGCACAATAAAATTAAATGTTAACCGATTATTGACTGTTGACTGACAAGCAGGAAACGGAGTCTCAGTCCACCCGTCCGGGAGGCTCTGACACATTTTCCGCACTCCGTGTCTGCGGACAGCTGTAGGCTAGTACCGGTGTTGATGTTCTGTGCATTGTCATGTGCACACGCAGCCACTTTCTTGAAACCGCGTGTATGACTCCAGCACCTCCACCTGCAGTTGTCAGCTGTGTGTCTGCCTGGTATACTCTCGGACGGCCGATTAATCTCCACGGTTCTCATCGATATAGTTTCATGTGTCACGTAGCTCTCCACGCAGAACAAAAGAGGAGCTTAAAACTCAACTTGCTGGTTCAATGTTAGGACTAGCAAGTTAAGAAATAGATTGTATAGCCTATTTATATTTTCATCATGCAAAATACATTTTTAAAACTTTTATATTTTTTTTTATTAATATTGCCGAACTGATAATATTAGGCTGAAAGGTCAAAAATCCTATTAATGGTTAATCACACCCTACCTTGGGTTTCTGCACATACAAGATAGCAGGTGTGTTGGGAGACGCTCACACAGCCCGAGGCCCAACACCTACCTACTTTGCATTGTTCTTTTGCTATTACAATAGGGCCCTTAGTCTCGTTACAATATTCAAAACAAAGTGACATTTGACGTGTGATCCTTCTCTCTCTCTCTGTCTGTCCAGGTACTTTAAACATTGTGATGGCAGCTTTGTGAATGGGGCGTGGACCGTCTTCTGGTTCGGTCTGACAGACATTAGAGATTCCTACGAGCTGGTAGAGTATGCCAAGGACCTCCCGGACTCTTTCCACGCCTCCGCGTCTCCCACCTCCGCCAAATCCTGAACCTCCCTCCTCCCAGCTGCTGCTGCTGCCTGTGAAGCTCGTCTACTCCTCTACGGATATTGTTTATGCATTTTTTTTTGCAATGACTGGACTTTCCTTTACCTTGAAACTTGAAAACCAAAGCTATAGTGAGATTGTCATACATGCAGGGTTGGGGTTATGGTCAGGGATTTTGACAAGCTATAAATCACCCTCTATTTTTTGCGATTAAGTGCGATTAGAGCGGAGTGTTTCAGAGGCAATCTCACGTTGCTAAGAAACACGCCGTGTACATACTATGGTTTCTTTCTTTGAAAAAGCAACATTTGCTCTCTCTTTTTGCACTTTTTATTTTTTTTATCCAGATAAAACTAGTGTTTTTAACCCGAAATGGACAAATCTTAAACCTTGGAAATCCAGAGTTCTCACGTGAGCACAATTGTAATTTGCTCAGCAAGTCACTCTGGCGTTGAGTAATGATGCTCATTAACTATGCCATTGTAGCCGAGCAGCACCAATCACATCGGTGTATCTGATGTAGGCGGGCCAGAGGCGAGCTGCACCAATCACATCGGTGTATCTGATATAGGCGGGCCAGAGGAGAGCTGCACCAATCACATCACTGTATCTGATGTAGGCGGGCCAGAGGCGATCTGCACCAATCACATCAGTGTATCTGATGTAGGCGGGCCAGAGGCCAGCTGCACCAATCACATCGGTGTATCTGATGTAGGCGGGCCAGAGGCGAGCTGCACCAATCACATCTGTGTATCTGATGTAGGCGGGCCAGAGGCCAGCTGCACCAATCACATCGGTGTATCTGATGTAGGCGGGCCAGAGGCGAGCTGCACCAATCACATCTGTGTATCTGATGTAGGCGGGCCAGAGGCCAGCTGCACCAATCACATCGGTGTATCTGATGTAGGCGGGCCAGAGGCGAGCTAAACAGATGACGACAGTTTAATCTACCAGTTAGCTCCGCTGGTAGCTAAGCGTACGTGGCTCTGGATACGTCACCCCGTGGATTGTTGTGATTGGTCGTAGTGTTATCCAATTGCGTTCAGTGAGATTTTCAAATGCACGCTTGGTTCCGCCCCTCGTGTTGGGCCATTTTAATTACTCAATGCCAGACACTTAATCTTTCGGATTTGAGTCTGGATTTCCAGGCTATAAATCTTATGGACCGGGGAAACCAAGCTTAAATATAATTACATAAGAAGTACTGTAGGCCCTCACAAACACAATCGGTCCTGTTTTTTGAGATCAGTTATTTTGAATGCCAATAAGTGTTTAATACAGGTGTTATTAAAGGGGCAGTTAACCTGTCACCTGTCACAAACTTGGGATGACCCACAGAATTCTTTTATTTTTTATTTTTATTTTTGGAGTTGGAAAGATGCAGGATTTTAGCAATTAGGCGGGGACTGACGAGTTGCATTATGGGAGCGCAAGTCCCCATTTTAGCGGTTTAGGAGCCTGAAGGAAGGTAAATCTTAGCTGCTGCTCATTCTGTCCATTCCTTTTGCTTTTCTTTTTTATTGTGCACATCCCCTGCTTAAATATCTGGAGAATACCTTTAATTTGTATTCATGTTGTCAGACAAATTCATAAATACAAAATAAGGATAAATAACAGAAGCATAGTTTTACCAGGTTCTTGTTGTGTTTGGCTGGCAGAATTGCGACCAGTTAAAGGTAGAAGCCACTAGCTTTTTTGGCAGCTGGTCGGAATACAAAGCTCTCCATACCCCTGTTTCCATGCATTTCTTGAAATGCCAACAGGAGAATTTGTGTGTAAAATCATACTATCATTAAAGCGCTCCAGACAAAACACTACACAGCTCATGTCCAGGCTCCTGGAGAGTTGACCTGAGAGTATTTTATAAAGCTTCCCACATTGACTTCCAGCCACGATAAGAGCCACTAAATAGCAGAAGGGTAGTTTGCAACAAGAGTTTCTTTTAGTGGCACAATTGAATGCACCATTAGTTTACCGACATGCACCTGAAGGCACCATGGAGTCCCATCGGAGCCCAAGTGCAGGGAGATGAAGAGAGTGTGATGTGCAACGATCGCTATTTTACACTGAGAGCCACAGAATTGAAATTATCATAATAGAAATTACTATCATAATTTGTACTTTGTGGCTGTGTGTGTAAAACGGCGACATCTGTCAGGAAAACTGAAATACCTCACCATTGATATCAGTTTTCCTGACAGTTTTGGATTATTAATGGTAAAATTCAAAATGCATGAAATGGAGACATTATTTGTTTCATTTGTACAGGAAAATAACTTAAAACAAAAACAACACAGTTATATAATGCAAAGATATTACTAATGCCAAACATTGGCAAGCCATTTGTATGGTTTATAAGTGTTGCTTTTACCCCTCATACATTATAGAAAACTGAATATGTTTGAAATTTGGACGATTGTTGGAACAAAACAATCCCTTAAAGGACAATTCTGGCGCAAAATGAACCTAGGGGTTAATAACACGTGCACCGAGTCGACCGTTCTCTGAGATATGTTTTAATGCTAATCAAATGTGACCAATTTTAGCACAAACCGCTAATTAGCTTAAAACGCTAGTCGGCACTGGTAAAGTAAAAAGAAATCACTATTTCTACACCACAAACGAGGCTCAAAATAGCACCACACTTCCACGGTAGCATAATGAGGGTACCTACATGTAAACACAAGCATTGAGAACTTTGTAAGTGTACAGACAGTTTATTAAAAAGATAGTTTAGATAAAGACAGTACTGTTCACTATACAGGCAGGCGCCAACTTGGGAAAACAGTCATGACCAGTCGAACGCTGTGTAACCAGTAACATAGCTCAAGCACGGCGTTCGTCTCAATGCTTGTGTTTCCATGTAGGGACCCTCAGTGTTCATCAGTTCAGGCTATTCTCCGTGATATTTGTACAGAAGAGGATCAGGGCCACATGTGAAAAATATGTTTGAGTTCTGAATTTAAAGTCCGAATTCTGAGAAAAGGCAGAATTGTGAGTTTCTTTTTGTCAAAGTCAAACTTTTGAGTGTTTTTTTTAAATTCAGAATTCTGAGGAAAAAGTCAGAATTCTGAAGAACTCTTGACTTTTTTTTCTCAGAATTCTGACTTTAAACTCAGAACTCAAATACATTTTTCACACGTGGCCCTTGTCCTCTTCCGTATATATTTGATACATTTTCTTACCGACCAGTTTCCATTCAGCAATTTTAATAATCTGCTGGTCAGGTGGCGAAGGTCAGTTCAGGTTTTGGCCTGTTGGTGGAGCCTTCAGGTCAACGTTTACACAGGCAGGCTGAGCTGACAACTGAAGAAATATGATATGCTCCAAAGTCATTTGAATTTTCTGGTTTCTGGTCGGTTGGACAAACCTGTTCCTCAGGACCGACCAGAAACCAGAAAAGTAAACACTTGGATAGAAATAGAATACAAAGACAAGACAAATGTGTGCAGAGGCATGTACTCCTTTGTAAGATGGGCGGTAGTGAAGTAGGAGGTTAATTTTACTTGTATGCTCCATAATTTTGGAGAAAACTTGCAAATAATAAACATGGACGCTTTACTTTAACCACAACAATTTGTTGTTTTTTTTTGTTACCGTCATTTCTCACACATACACACATTTTAATCATGAAGAAAAATAGTACAAGGACACAAATAATACCGATGCAATACAATACATACACAAACTCATGAACCAGTGACACGCAGCAGGGGCCTGTTGCACAAAACTAGGATAAGGGATTAAGCCAGGATATCTTGGTGATCCTGGCTCAATTGATCCGTAATCCGGTTGCACTAAAGCTGGATAGGGGGCAGGAGGATATGTTATGGTATAAATTACCATGGAGATTTATTCTGTGGAGCTAGCCTGCTCCAGACCAGGCTAAATTCCAGGATCTATTTAATCTCATCCCTAATGTCAGTCAGCAGTCACCACAAATGGAAACCAATAGTTATTTCACTGCTCACTATACATTGTTATCACATAACTAGACCCACTGTCATTATTTAAACATTTGTGATCATTAATTTCAATGATTTTGGATAAATAATGATTTTTAGATGATGTTGCTATCATTAGATAATGTACAGTTTCCCATAGACTACAAGGCTATATATAAAATGATAGAATATTAGGGCCACAGGGAAAAAAAAGACAAGTCATAATATTGTAACCAGTTGTTTTAAAGGAGGACAGTTGTTAAAATGACAGATGTGGGGCATTTTGTGAAATTGTACTTCAGTATGGTTTCATAAACAAAGACATGCTGATGTGCCAGAATATTAAGTATCACATTGTCATAAGTATCAAAACTGTAAAAAGAATATGTAGCTTTTCTGCAGAAAGAACCAGCCTCATAAATGTATGACTTTATCCTTTTTCTTCAGTGTGGCCCTAGTACTTTGTCATATAAACAAATACACATTCCATATGAATATAAAAACACAATGTGTAACATTATGTTCCTTTATTGAATAAGGACAAAACAGCAGGTAAACCATCAGCTCCTTTCGAAACTGAAGTCACAGTGACTCTACAAGATGGAAAGCACAGAATCAAAGCATATTATACAAATGATACATACACATTCAAAGGTCTGTATATAACACACCCTGCATGTCTGCACACTAAAATAAATGCAGGACAAATCCATACACATCAACTGAACAGACAAATGAATGGATGCAGTAGCCTCCCTGCAGCCTTGTATTACACATAGTATACCGCAAAATCATCATAAGAGGCCAAATTCGTAAAAAAACAAAACCAAAAAAACCCAAATTCCTCTGCCACCGCATGACATATTTAACCAAAATTGAAAGCACACATACTAACTAAAATAATTCAACACATATTGGTCCCTCAGCAGCCGACCACTGTCGTCATCAGGGAAGATTGCCGGATTGTCCCAGTCCATGGCTGGTGGCACTCTGGGGGCCCTCTCCTTCCTCAGGCAGGCCACATTGTGGAGGACAGCACAAGCCACAGTAATATCACATGCCCTAACAGGGCTGACCCTTAATTTGTGAAGGCAGTGAAAGCGTGCCTTCAAGAGGCCAAAGGTCATTTCAACTCTGGCCCTGGTCCTGGCATGGGCATGGTTGTAGGCCTGCTGTGCTTCCTGGGGGTCTGTGAAAGGTGTCAGGAGAAAAGGCTGGCAGCCACACCCCCCCCCATCATTACTACCTCATAAACACAGTGATATTCTTGACACAGCCATGATGGTTATAAATAGGGGTTGTGTGGCTTACCTTGTGATAGGCACTGATAGATTTCAGAGGCCCGAAAGATTCTGGAGTCATGGACTGAGCCAGGCCATTTTGCCACAACATTGCTGATCACACAGTCAGCATTGCAGACCATCTGAAATCATAAGATGAGGAATATTACACCAATCAATGCACATCACTGGCAATGCAGAGTGTTCGTCAATGGACAATATCAAAAAGTTATGTTCACCTGAACATTAATGCTGTGAAAGGATTTAGAAAAGTTCTCTTGTTTCACTGGCAGATTTTTTTGCTTATTTTCCTAGGTAATTTTGCTCAAGAAAATATTTAAGATTTTTTTTAGATATTTTTTTTTTTACTGAAAACAAGACAAAAATACTAAAGTAAGAAAAGACATTTTTGCAGTGCAGTGAGCAACCGACCTTGGGTCCTTTGAAAGGCGCTATATAAATTAAAGTGATTATTATTATAGCTCATCTATTTATTCAATTACATTTTATTTATATAGCACTTTTCAGAATTGGTTCATTCTGTCAAAGCAGCTTTACATTAATAAAAGCAGGAGAAACACACAAAAAAACGGTGGACAACATAAGAAGCAGAGTACAACGGCTGAGCGTAACGTTAAATAATTATGTAAGGCTTTAATAATAATTTATCATAGCTTTATACAGTGTGATGGAGTTACTTTACACAATTTCACTCATATCTGCATTTCAATTAAACATGTAACCGTTTCATAATTACAGTACAACTGCGTTTTTGGAGATGTGAATTAAATATTTGAATTGTAATTGTGATGTTTCAGCGGAGCGGTGAGTGTGTAATTGTGCACTACTTACGCATTCAGGCGGTCTGCAATACTTTGCCACGCTTTTTCTCTTTGCTTTATCACTGTGGCGGTGTTGCCTTTCTTCTTAATTATATCCTTTACCTCCTCGTATGCCTCCATGAGGATTTGTGCTTCCGACGGGGAAAAGTACGCGGCTCTATAGTTGCCATGGTAAATCAGTTAATCTGTGATCTGTGGCGGGGTCTATTTGAGTGAGCCGTGAGCGCGCACCTATCCAGGATTGGTTTCACCTGGCTTAATGAATCCGTGTCTGCTCATCCTGGCTTGGTCTTTGTGCAACCAATTAAGCCTGGACGCACATGTTTTGGCTTCATTGAGCTCAGCTGAGTCATTTATCCCGGATGTCTTAATTCTACTTTTGTGCAACAGGCCCCAGGTCTTCACTATATCACTTAACAAGCATAATACTGCTTCTTAAGGATACAAGTGGCACAATACTCAGTTCTTAAGGTATAAGTAGCATTGTCTCCGCCATATGTGCCGGCTGCCAACACACACTCACACTATCTTATCACCTGTTGGGGTGGCTCTTTGTGCTTAGCTCCACTGGGACTTTGAGCTTGAACGGGCGTGGTTTCTCTGTGGTCCTTGTGCTTGCAGTTCGTTGTGTTTTTTAAGGGCGAGTCAAACAAGTTTGTCAACCTTTTACGTGGCATCTGTCATAATCACCATTGCCCTGGGTACAACAGCTAAGAGTGGAACCTGAAGAACAGAACATGGTAAGAAGTCATTCATCTTTCTATAACATAAACTATAATTTTTTGGGTTGTCATGATGACATTTTCTCTGTATTTCAGTGTGGTCTTAATAATAACTGCTGCTCCTGGTTTTCTAATATTCATCCATCGTGGTATAGAATGTGTGTATAGTACATTTAATTTTTACTGCCATCATGAACTCTTCATTTGATTTTTTCCTGTAATGCTAGACTACTAGTTTTGCTTCTTCTTTCTCTATTTTCTGTTAACATGTAATCCATTTTGAATTTAAACAAAATGTTAAATGTTGTACTGTATTCAGGGTAGAACTAATTAGGCCACTGGAGATTAGTATTTTCTTTTCTTCTATTTGTCCATTCATTTTACAAAGCGAGAACACGTAAAATAAACAAAAACATGTTCGACATAATGAAATGTTAGGAGTGTCTGGTTTATTTTACCAGATTAGTTTGACGGACTTTATTTCCTGGTCTTAGACATTACATAGACGTTACATTTTTGCTTTTGTCGTTGATACTCTTCAACCACCAGTGTTTTGTAGAGGGAAACGGAAGTGTTATGAATCAGATATTTAATAATTACAGTAACTCATGGAAAGTGTTTAACCAGTCTGGGAAATGGTCACTGTTACACGCATAACATGTCTTTAATGGGACAGTTTGGTTCGGTTATGGCTTGCCTCAGCGTCACCCACATATTACTGTATGTACCATCTGTTTGTCAAACAAAGACTTGATTAAATTAGCTTGGTTGTTTAAACATACACAGCAAAATCAGCAGTGTTAATTCAACACTTTGAAAGTGTCTTCATTGGTCCACACTATTTTGAGTTTAAACTACACTTTTAAAAGTGTTAGTTACATACTTAACCCTCGTGTTGTCGTCCTGTCGACCAACAATCAACCTTTTGTTTTTCTGGGTCAAAATTTAAAATGAAAACTTTTTTCAGTGTTTTGGTCGTCTTTTTTGACACCTCTGTCACTTCTCCACTGATGTTTTTGCCAATTTTTCCAATGTCTGTTGATTTTTTTCTGCGCCTTTTGACATTTTTGTGGGTTTTTTTTTCCCCCACGTTTTTGAAGCTTTAGCGGACGGATGATTTTTTTAATAGAATGAAACACTCAAATTCAATGAAAGTAGTCAACTGATCATTTATTTTACTTAGAAAAAGTGTTGTAGGGAATCCTCCACATTACTTTTTTTTTGTTGAAAATTTGGTTGAATGAAACCCAAATTTCTGATATAGAAACCTTTTGAAAATGGGTCAGATTTGACCCGAGGACAACAGGAGGGTTAAAACCTGTTTATAGAGTTGCTGCAATAGTTTGAAATTTAACACCAGTCAACACAGGTCAGTGTTGAATTTACACAACACTAGTGTTCAATACAGTAGGCACTGAGGTGCTCATCAAAAATCAATATGAAAGCTAGATCTTCATTTATAATGATACTGGTGATCTTTCAAAAAACAGGAACTTCCATATTTCTTTTAATACAAACAATTAGCCAATTTTGATACTTAGTTCCATAGTTCTTCACCCAATTGGTAGTAGTCAAACGTGAGAAATTTCGGGCAGACAATGTATACTAAAGTTACAACAACTTCTTCGTTCATCAATAAATGAATGGCCGCCACGGCCACACCAAAACAAAGTTTTTCTTTTAATAACTTTTCATCTGTAAGGTGTTGAGATAGTACAGACAGAGGAGTTCGTTAAAGTATAGCACCTTGACTTTTAGGCCTACTTCCTGTTGCCACTAGGGGGCGCTATGACTTTGAGTAAATATCGGCCCTTATATGTCCTCAGGGTGGGACTATTATGAATCCTGAAAAGTTTCGAGCCAATTGGACAATGGACACTTGAGTTACACCCACTTCCTGTTTCGATGGCGAAACGCACAAAATGGCCGCCCCGCCACGGCCATGCCCTATGACGAAAAGTGTTTCTTTTAATAACTTTTCATCTTTAACGTCTTAAGAGGGCACAGACCAAATTTGAAGTTGATCGGATGAAATCTCTAGGAGGAGTTCGTTAAAGTACGACATGTGGAAATGGCCAAAATCGCACTAATTTCGAACGTTCAATTCAAAATGGCGGACCTCCTGTTGGGTTTAGGGTATGGCTCCAATGACGTTTTCTGTACGTCTTGACATGCTACATATGTGTACCAAGTTTTGTGAGTCTATTAAACGTACTGCACGGGCTGAATTATTTTAGCATTGCTAGCGAGCCATTATTGTGCGCCTATTCCCGAAATCCAGAAAATACGTAAATTTTCACAAGAATTGATGCAACCGTCAATAGTGAGTTTTTGAATATGTTAAGCCCCTCATTTGCTGTAATAATAACTCCTTCAATTTCAATAGGGCCTTTGCTGCTGTCGGCGCTCGGGCCCTAAATATACTATAATTATGTCGACAGCCGGCAGACAGCCAGGTCCGAGTCCCAAGTCCTGGTAGTGCAGTAATCCAGAAACGATTACTTTTCTCTGGGTATGGAGCGCAGCGGGCTGCCGCTGTCTCGTCAGACTGTGTGGAGGATCTGAAGTCCGACATGTCTTACCAAATTTGCAATTAGCCATCAATTTCGTAAAACGGGCCATATTTGAGCTTTATATAGTTGATTTCTCACATAAAAAATTCTCAGAAGTAGGGTTGGGTACAAACTGCTCTTCAATGTCGGAAATACACAGATGGTGCGTTCACTGAAACTGGTAACCTACAGCCTCGCGGTGCATTCAAAGTTATTGTAAAATACCCTGTTCCCATCTGGTGGTTGTTTTTGTCGTTCAACAGCAATTTACTGGTGAAATAAGTTATTGTTTATTATAAGTTATAGTTATTACATTACTATTAAATCATTTAATTTTGACCATATGGCCTTAGTAATAAACAATGTGTTCTTAAATGTCGCCGACTGTTTAGTACCGTTCTTTTTTCTTCTTCTTAAACTTTCTTAAAAAGTATCGATTTAGGCACCGGCACCGTTTTAAAAGTACCGCTTTAGCACCGGTATCGGAAAAAACCCAACCGATACCCAACCCTACTCAGAAGTAAATTTAGTAACTAGCTAAATAGTCTGTGTCTGAAATATGAGACCTGCTGTCTTGTCTCCAATGTATGTGTATTTGGGTGCTCAACCAATCAGTACACAGCTCATCTAAATATTCATGAGCATACCATATTTGGAAGAAAAGCTCTCGTTCCAAATAGAGCCATTCCACAGGGATGCAAAAGGGCCCACAGAAAATCACCCGGGACATTTTCAGCCCAACCAGTGTTACATACCCTATTAGGAGTCCTTAAGGAACCGTGTGAAATACCCTATATAATCATTCTATCACCCCTTTTAAATAGACAATACTTACACACAAATGTTCCTAGTCACGGCTGAGTGATGTCTGATCATGTCCAGTCCAAAGAAAAGAGAATAGTCTGACTACTCTCCCTCCTCTTTCAAACAAGCACGAGCAGACTAGCTATATTGTAAAATTCAATTTTATTTATAGTATCAAATCATAACAGGAGTTATCTCAAGACACTTTACAGATAGAGTAGGTCTAGACCACACTATAATTTACAAAGACCCAACAATTCCCGACATTCCAGGAATTCCCCCAAGAGCAAGCATCAGTGCAACAGTGGCGAGGAAAAACTCCCCTTTTAGGAAGAAACCTGGGACAGTCGGACAAATCAACACTGTAGTTGTTTGCAGAATATGACTTTTGACTCCCTGTATTAACACCAACTCTTTTTGAAGAATAACTCTCTTGTAGTTGAATAACACTAAACCTGAGTTGAAATAACTATAGTTTTACTATCAACCCTAACACTGAAAATCCAACACTTTTGATTTTGCTGTGTTCATTTCAGGAATTATGAGCCAAAACCTAAAAGTGTGTCTTTCTCTTCAGAAGGCTGTGAGTACCAGGACACTACAGGGGGCTGCTGTTGTGTGTGTGATCATCCTGCCAATATTCTATTTTGTGATATTCCATAACTGTTCTCGAGACCTAAGAGAAGACGTTCCCACTACACAAAAAAGGTAAATGTGTGTGTGTGTGTGTGTGTGTGTGTGTGTGTGTGTGTGTGTGTGTGTGTGTGTGTGTGTGTGTGTGCACCCGTTACATAAAATAGAACACTTACATTCAATTACATTTTTTATTATAGTGTCAAAACATAACAGGTCACTTTACAGATAGAGTAGGACAAGACCACACTCTATGACTTACAGAGACACAATTCCCATGAAGAGCAAGCATTTGGTGCAACAGCGGTGAGGAAAAACATACTTTTAACAGGCAGAAAACTCAGAACATGGCTCTTGGCAGGCAGCTATCTAGTCTATATCCTTGACGTTCCACTTCAGAAATTAAATTCCGCCAGATTTCACTCATTTAGGCCGGATATCCGTTGCCTCTCTAAACTCTAGACATTTTAAACTCTGTCCAATCTGAGTTTTCTGTTGCACGACTAAAACTACAGGGGCACTGCAACTTAATGAAACGCACACAAATTGACAAAACACAAGCAAACAGAAGAAAACATCTTCATAAATTTAACAACACATGCAGCATTTAGCAAACACACTGCAAATACACACAACACAACCAAATACACAAATGTGCCGCAAATACAGAAACAATTCAAAAAGAAAAGCACACAAACTCCGAAAACAGATGCAACGGAAAAAAGCTATATCCAGATTACACAA
Source organism: Gymnocephalus cernua (assembly GCA_023631565.1). Taxonomy (NCBI): domain Eukaryota; kingdom Metazoa; phylum Chordata; class Actinopteri; order Perciformes; family Percidae; genus Gymnocephalus; species Gymnocephalus cernua. Next base: position 31,759,129 of record CM042441.1, on the reverse strand, counting down.
CGGAAGTTCTCCAGGCCTATAGGGGGAGCACTAAGTGGAACAGTTCATGTTACGCTTACTAACGTTTATTCATGTAATGTATTTCTAATGAAATAGCCACAGTGTTTCCCACATAATTAGTTTGATTCTATTTGGGGTGGTAGCTGACTGGTTAGCGAGCAAGCAAGCTAACATTAGCTTGAACCAGCTAAAACCACAATATCACAATATATTTCATGTCAGTGTCTCCTTTTTGACCCTGGGAATCTGCTATGGTATGTTCCTTAATGCCGTTAGCATCACTAGCACCTGGTGCTGGGGTTTGTGCTAGCTACGTTCAAACTGCTGTAGTCGCTGGAAGGGGGCTAACTGTGGCTGGGCTCCCCGGGGTTGTTGTCTGCTCTTATCCCGATGAAGTCTTTTTGCGGCAGGGAGTGAGGCAGATGGTCAGGGTGCGCTAGCTTGCTAACTTAGCATTAGATCAGTCCACTACCCATACAGCTGACGTTACATGGCAAATTTAATCGTGGATTAGCCCAGCGCTGTTAACCGTGCTCCAAACAATTATAATAAATATCATTACTGTGTGGTTCAGCCACCAAGCATTAGCATGAGCCACATGTCAACGTTGCACATCATAGTGAGCTAGATTGATATTGAAATATCATGACTAAATCAGGTCTCTACTGTATAACTGTTGCAAAGTGGCATGTAATCAATAAAAAAAAACGATGCTGTGTGGCAGAAAATATGCTGTATTACAGTTATATAATTCTGTGACATTGTATAATTTACAATTTTCTCTAACATATCATCTAGTATCAGTATACATCTAACGTGCCCATCAAACCATGTCTATAGAACCTCTGTCTTCTGTTCGCTGTTTCGAATACTTTCAACAGGTTCAACATCAATGACAAAACAAAAATCATTAAAAATCTGATCTATAAATGATAACTCCTTGCTACTACATGTCATAAACTACACTATTAAGATATTTGAACTGAACAGCCCATGATTGGGCTACATAATCATACTTTGGTTGAATGGTAAAACAGTAGTGTTATAAGTGTATACCTACAGTCTGAGGCCTAGTTCACATGTCATGGGTATGAATGCAAAAATGGGGTTTGAAAACGCAAAAACACAATTGAAGTACTGTCAAGAGCACGCCAACAGGCGGCAATATGACACTAGTCGCACAAAGAAAAAGATGTTGCCCATTTAGAAGCCTGATAAAAAACGTCACATTATGTTCCCAAAGGAAAATTTTGTCAACATCTAAAATGGTATATCTTACGATCTAATGGACTAGAAAAGCAATTGAATTAATTATTTCAGTTCTAAAAAGTTAAATTCTCATCTAATGAAAGATCAATTCTTGGCACCCATGTATTGATACGGTATTGCCACGGAAAGTATTGCGATACTTTGCCGTATGGATTCCCCCCCCCACCCCCCACACCCCTAGTTACCAGTACTATTTTGGCCAGGTCTGCCATTGTAAGACATGTCGCCCCATTTGAAACTCCTCACAAAAGGAGATAACAGTGCACACTCACACACTTCCAGGTTGTCACCCCAGAGTCATCTTCCTCTGCATGGTCCATGCACCTGTCCTGGCGGCTCAGTGCTGCTCAAAGATCACATCCCCAAGGATCAGTATGAGAAGCTGGCCAAACGCCGAGCTAAGGAGCAGCAAGAACACAAAACCAGGTAGTGGATGGATGGATAGATAAATGAATGCATGTATTGATGTTATTATTTAAATATTTCATTATTTATTAAGGATTGTACAGTACCCCCCAAAAATTACTGAGCGACCATATCCTGATAGAAACATAGATAGAGCAGATTAGCCTATTGTTACCGTATTTTGTTATTACTATTATGTTCTTACTTAGACGTTCTGTCACCTTGAGATGTTTTTTTCCCCATTAATACCCTCAGGTTTTGCTCATGAATACCCTAGAACAGAAATGAATACCCAGTTTTACCCGTTATTCTTGTTTTTTATACAAAAGTTTACAAGATTATTACCTTTCTAAGTGAAACATATTTACCCAGTATTCCATTGTTACCAAGATATTGTCCCCTCAGTAGGTTGATATCGTTGAGCTGTATTGAGTGCTACCGTTGCTTCAAGCTTGTAAGTTTGCTCCCACAAAAGTGACATTTGGCAGAAGTTGAAAGCATGACATATACAGGTTGGCGCAAATAGCTTTGTCTGTTCTTCCATATTAAATGGGTAAAGCCAATTTTTTACATATTCGATTTTTTTACATATTTGATTAGAAGTTTTGGATTGCAGCCTTGCACAGCACCCATTTTAACTTATGTTTTATGACCGTACCTCCTCTTCACACCCCCCCCCCCCTTCCCATCTTTCCAACAGGACTACATCTGTATTATCTAGACTGCTGATTGCTTTGCCAAACTCTCCTCTGCAGTATCCTATCCAGGGTTTTACAGTACAACCTTTGACCACCACTCCCATACCAGGTTTGCTACACTTGAAGTTTCAATTAATTATTACATTTTTTATTATCGCCATAGCTACAAAGTTGTCAAAATGTGTGTTTGGTTTGGGTGGGTCATGGAAAAATACAGTGAAAAATAATATAGTCAGGGAGCTTAATCTCTTGGGACCAAAATGTCCAACCAGAATTTAGGGGATTTAATCAAGCCATAAATGAAACATGGCTGGAATATCTGGTAAAATGAACTGTCATAGTGTATCTTAAAATGCAAAGTAAAACCCAATCAAACTCCAAAAGCATGGGTGCAATACAAAAATATGGTAACTGAGAATAGTAATTACCAACAAACAATACTACAGCAGTGGCATGAGTTGACTTATCAATGTGAAAGGTGTATTCCTGATCCTGACACGCTGAGTGTTCAGTTTCAGGGCAGAGTTACCATAGTACAGCTCAAACTGCTGGTTGGGGATTTTTAGCAGTTTAACCAGAGGAAGTTCCAAAGCCAGAGGTGTGTCATTCTGTTTAAGTATGAAAGCATGACGTGTTTTAATTTCAGGTTTAGCACTGCATGCAGGACAAAGAAGCAGCTACAAGGTTGGTCTGATCCCATAGATGCAACAAATCAACTGGTCAATCTCACACAGATGAACCTGGTAGAATGGTAGTGTTTGGGTGGTTGATACAAGATGGCTGCTGAATGTTTAAAAATTAATGATTCATTATGTATTAGATATCCTTAATATACTTAAACACATTTGAAGATGAAATATACAGAAGTAATACTGTATAGTAACAAAGGCAAAGTTGTGTCATTAAAGTCCTATTTACATAACTTTAAATACAATCTGTTTTTATAGAAATCATTTCTTGGCTTGGTGCTGATATTTCTATAGCATGACATCATTTAACATCATTGTACAGCAGCCATCTTGCTGTTAACCTTGGATATGGGGGCAGAAATTTCACTGCAACTACGTATGGGGTACAGGTCCTGACACCGCTGCAATAGTAGCTTTTGTATTTGATTTTAAAGCTGATATTTATTCAGTTTTATTGAATATTGAATTTGAATTTGATTTGTTTTAAATGTTTCTTTATTAAGTATTACTTTCTCCATATTTGTATTCTTGTCATAATGTCAGGAAAACACTTTCCCTGAAAAGCCAGAAGGAAATTGTGATGAATATTATGGTAGAGTTTGACTGTGAATGAGACTACGCAATTACCACTGGCTTTCAAAATGTCTTGACTAAGGAAACCCTGACGTTGAGGTCTGTGGTGTAGCTGCTTACCTTGTTCTTGCAGCCTGTGCTAGCTGTGCGCAGACAGCACAATGCTGTCCTTGCTTTCTCTGATTGTGTGGTGGTGGTGTGGGACTGGCCTTCCATCTTGGGAAATAAATACATTGAACAAAAATGTAATGATATATTACAAAGAAATTATACTAATACCCTGGTGCCCAAAAAAGCAGTAACTTCCGTGCCTAAAAAGTGAACCCAATGCGGAAGTCCCTTGACCTTCATTCTATCAAATTTCCAGCAGGGGGCATGGCTACAAAACAACCTGTCAATCAGGACAGAGGCTTAGCAATGCTAACCATGGCCCTGTGTACATTAGAATAGCTGTGAACTTGTTTTAGGGTGTTGTCCATGCTCTCTCTGTGAGTTTTTACTTCATCAGAGTTGAATGGAACATTTTGGTTGTCTAAAACTGTCTTGTTCAGCTTTCTCCCAACCAAAGCTAGCTAGCTACTACTAGCGTTAGTTGGTAACTTAAGAGAAAGTCTGCCAATTTTCAACCAGCTCTTTGTGCTTTGCATATGAACAGCACCAGTACCGAGATGTCGCGTTCATTCACCTCTGCCGGATGACTCGCTTCAGAAGGATTGAAAATGGTCAACTCTCCCTCTTTAGCATTTAGCATAGCGCCATTGAAACCATGCACAACACCGGCTTTGCGTCATTCTCCCCAGCTCCGCCCTTTTGTCCAAATATGGTTACTTCTGGCTCCAAAATACCAAGATGGCGATGACCAAAATGCAAACTTGAGGCTTCAAAACGGCAGTCCACAAACCAATGAGTGACATCACCAATGCTACGTCCATTATTTTTACAGTCTATGGGCCCAGACTGAACTTCTTACGTCAGGCTACTTGTATAGTTTTGTTTTGCAAACAAAAATATTACATTCCAAGAATTATCTTTAGTATAGATTTCCTAAACTTTCAGATCTGTGGACTGACCACTGCGACTGTCTAGCAACCAGAGGAATTTTCCATAGCTGGTGAGCAAGCCAGCCTTAAGACAACTACACTCAAAAGCCGAGGAAGATAGGAAAGAAGGATAGGATCCTTGTACAAAGTCACAATTGTCCTGGATAGGATTTAAATCATTATTTGAAATAAATGTAGACAATAGAAGATTTACTCTGGTGTGTCTACTCTAGGTGTCCTTGAATGTGTCCAAAGGGGTCCTGACTACGGAGATTCAAGCTGAAGGTGTAAAGGTCCAAGGTGAGATTTCAATATTAGAACTAACTTCATATATGTAATATATATAATAATAATAATCCCGCTAGGGAAATTACAATGTTTTCACTTTGTTGTTAGAATACACATTACACACAGGCCTGAATTACACACACGCTCAGTACCTCTACATGCACTAATGGAGAGATGTCAGAGTGGGGGGGGGGGCTGCAGCTGTCGATAGAAAGGTACCTCAAGGAGGTGGGGGGTGCCTTGCTCAAGAGCACCTTGGCAGTGCCCAGTAGGTGAACTGGCACCTCTGCCAGACTAGCAAATGAGATTTAGCCTACTCCTGCCTGAAAGAAATTGGCATCTGATGTGATTCCTGCTGTGACTGTGCTTTAGAAACTTTTGACAGATGAGGGAACCTGTAGAGGCTAAGCCCAAGCTTGATGCACTTTTTACCCTGTAGGTCAGTTAGATGAAGAATAAGTTGTATAAGGCGTACATGTACATGGCGTGTATGGGTATGTGTGTTCGTGCAGTCTGTAGTGGTGTTGTCAAAAAACTGTCTGTCTGTGCTTCCGAGTAGAACACCTGGTCTACTATTGCCAGACTTATCTCTACCACACACACATTCCAGGATAGCAGAAAGAAACACATTTTGCATTTATTTAGACCAATCACAATCGGTTTGGGTGGCGCTAAGCTCCACTCGCAGATATGGTGGCTTTGCAAAATAGTTTCAGGAAAGAACTTGTTTGGTGGAACATTAGCACACCGCAAAGGAAAACGCCACATACAATATTAATGATGCCATATTCTGCTCATTTTCAGGTTCATAATTGTATTTTCAGGTTGTACCAGAATAGGTTTACATGGTTTAATATATTGTTGTTGTACAGCACATCTCTCTCTCACTGCTGCAGCTCCTCTTTTCACCTTGTGTTCAGGTCTCTGTTTTAGCTACAGAGTGAATCATCTTTCCTTCTGTACTATCTTTGATTCCACTCTGCACATGCTCAGTAGCTCAGATGGTAGATCATGTCAGTTAGCTCCATAGACAGTAAAAGAAAGGTTGTTTCTCCAACTTCAACTAATCAAAGTATCACAGTAATTTGTCTTAAAATCTATTTATGTTTTGGCAAATCAAAATGACAGGTGGTGGTGGGACCAGACTGATTATGGAGTCTAGCAGCCTGGTGAGCCTCAACGACGCACTGGCTAAAGTGTCCTATACCAGCACTATCTACCATATACACACTGGAGACCTCGGTATGCATCTAAGAAATTGGAGCTAGAAAACAGAATCTTTATGTGAAAGAAATTGCAGAAATGAAATGCACAAAATTACGCAAGTCCTGATATGGTTAATGTAATCTATAACAATTAGTGCACTTGTCAATGTGTTGTACAGGTATGCATGTGCATAAATGTGTGTTTCTCTGTGTGTGTTGCTAGAATTGGTGAAATGCAGCTTAATTTAAGCCCACTTTGTTTCCTAAATGTCAACAACTAATGTGTTAGAAGTAAGACACTGCTTAGCTGTCCTTTTCTGTACTCAGCATCCTTCCAGTTTGAAAAGCATGAAGCTGTGTTTCCCATTACCATCAGACAGCCTCAGCTGCCAGTGCTGCACGACATGGGGACAGGTAGGAGTGCGCTCAACATGGAGTCTGGTGGATACAAATTAAGTTAACATTCAATAATTATCAATAGCAGGAAAGTGCTGCTTCTATACTCTGTGGATTGAACCACTGAAGCATTAATCAGTTTGATGTCACAGCAGGTGATTCCATTTCAGAAGATAAATGACTAGTCAAATTTAAAATCAACCTTCTGTACAAAAGATACAGTAAGCAGAAATATGAAACTGACGTGCTTTGGGGTAAACAGCATAGACTGAAAAAATACTGGCAGAAGCTTATGGCAAAATTAACCTAATACTACTTTTTACGTAATTTGGTGTCAGTCACTAGTTTCAAGTCTTCTTCAACACAGCATGTTTATTTTTGTAAATTATTATTTTAAAATTGACGATAAAGCAGGGGATGCTTTAGGGCCTGGCTACACACAGACCTGTCAATCAGGACAGAGGCTTGGCTATGCTAACAATGGCACTGTGTACATTAAAACAGCCGTCAACTTGTTTATGGATGTTGCCCATGTTTTTATCCTAAACTTAGACCCTCTCACGCCGTCACCTAGAAATGTCATGTTCAGCGTTCCGCCAACCAAGCTAGCCAGCTAGTGCTATCGTTAGCTGGTGATCTAAGGGAAGGTTTGCTGTTTTTCTGTGTACTGCTGTACATGCATATGAATGGCTCCAGTACCCGGAGGGCCACTGGATGACTTGCTTCAGAAGGTTTGAAAATCTACGACTTCCTTCTTTAGCATTTAGCTTAGCACCATTGCAAACATAAACAACACTGGCCATTCCTAAAATATCATCCTCCCCAACTCCACCCTCTCTTCAAAAATCATCACGTTTGGTTTTAAAAAACCAAGATGACAATGGCCTTGAGGCTTCAAACCAGTAGTACACAAACCAAAGGGTCCAAACGCCACAGTGCTACTTCCACTATTTTTATAGTCTGTGGTAAACAGCTTTGGACTTTTTTTTATATTGTATATGCACATGAATATTTGATTTGTGAATCGAGGATTTGTTTTAAATAATCATCAAACAACACTGATCTGTATTATATCTGTTATTCACTGATGAATCTACGTATACCAACACATGCTAATCACCTGTTAAAAAGAGGGCATCTAGCAAGTTCATGTACTCTAATCATAATGTCTTTGTGTCTTTTCTTGAAATAACTCTTTGTCTACTGTCAGATATCAGCTCTCACGTCACCATCGCCACAAAGACATTTCTGCGCTACCCACAACTCAAGGTATTGTTGAGTAGCATCCGGCGTTTCTATAGCAACATAGAAGTTGTCATTGCAGATGACAGCTTTGAACCAGAGCACATTACTGGAGAACACATCCAGCAATACTTCATGCCTCCAGCACAGGTACACGCACGCACGCACGCACGCACGCACGCACGCACGCACGCACGCACGCACGCATGCACACACACAGATCAGCTTTTAATCTTGCGTTTAGATTTTCTTACTGACAGAGTACAACAGTTTTGAGTAAATGGACAAATCCAGCATCAGGCTTTCAAGTACAGGTTCAACCCAAGGGTGTGTCCTCTCACCTTTGCTTTTTATAATATACACAGACAGTTGCAGAGCGTCTCGGGAAGATAGTTAGTTAGTTTTCCGGTTGTAGACAATGATTAGACAACCAGACCACATGCTCTCTACAGAATACTCTCAAATGCCTTTGGGATGGTTGTGCCTCTGAGGAGAACTAATTCCTATTCCAAGTCTTTTCTGCTATAGGGCTGCTCAACACAAACAATGCTCATCTTAAAGCAGTGTTTTTTAAATGGGGTTACGCATACACCTAGGGGTACTTTGAAGTACTGCAGGGGCTACGTAATTATTCTTTTATCTGTTAATTAAAAAAACAAGTCAGTCATGCACGATTCTTAAACTAATTATTTACTATAATAATTAATGAATCTAGTAATTGTTTGTGTGATTCAGTTACAATATTGTTGTTCAGTAAATCAGACTCGGATGGCAGAGCTCTGCATTGTGCCTCTTTATATAGCTAGGCTTTTTTTTCTACCAAAATGTTTTGTATTGGTCAGGGGGTACTTGGCTGAGACAATATTTCAAAAGGGGTACATTATTAAAAAGTTTAAGAACCACTGTCTTAAAAGATGGCTACGGCAGGACTATAGGACCTTTATTTATTGTCTCTGTCCCCTTTTTAATATGCTTCCATACTGACTGTATGGACTGGGAAGCTGCAAATCAATTGCACATTGGGATTAATAAAGTGAACACACACACAAACAAACAAACAAACAAACAAACAAACAAGTTTCATTAACCCATATATCACAGATATTTTCATTTGATTAACATTTCTACCATATTTGACATACATATGATGATCATATTCTTATTTAATTAAAAGAATATATATTCATGGTATCTGTTAATGGTCTGCATTGCATTGTACTTGTCACCCAAAATGAACATTTTAAAGATTTTAAAAGATTCCAAAGATGAACCTTGTTTTTTCTCCCTCAGGGCTGGTTTGCTGGCAGGAATCTGGCTGTCTCCCAGGTAACCACCAAGTACTTCCTGTGGGTGGATGATGACTTTTTGTTCACGGAGAACACAAAGATAGAGAAGTTGGTGGAGGTGATGGAGGCGGTCCCAGAACTGGACGTGGTAAGAATGAGAATGATGTCTGAGCTCTCAGCTTGTGTTGAGTTTACCAGGACACAAGGATCAATCTGAGACGAAGAGTTCAGTTAAGAAACTTTGCTGATGTCCATCATTTTAGTTTACAAGCATATGTGGGTACACAGAAAGATCCTAAGTTTCCCTGGCCGCAGACAAAGGTATACAGGGTTCAGGTCCACTCAGTCTCTGGTACAGAAAAACATACACTCACATTCCTGAACTATAAGTTCATTGTTATTTCTGTAGTCAGGTGTGCACACAGGGCCAGCCCTAGACTTTCAGGGGCCGTTATCAATATTTGGTTTGGCGTGTTTCCATTTCACTTGGAACTGAACTTACACTTGTGCAAATACGCTTGTAAAGACCAAAGAGAGACCTATTGGCAGCAACACTGTCTTTAAATATGATGATAGATTGTGACTGGCTTTACTCACAAGGTCACAATTCTCTAAAGGGTCTCTACCCTCTGCAGCTGCCTTAGCTTCACACTCTTCTTTTGGTGCTTTGAATGTGGCCTCTATATGTGCTTTCTCAATTTGCATTATCTATTTGGTGTGCGTGCAGCATATGCAATATGCAGCATATTCTGACTTGACAGCATCTTTGCTCCTCACTGTTAGTCTTTGGATTTTCTTGCAGATGGTTTGAGAAACACTGTTTTGAATTTCAAATTAAAAATGAAATACTGGACAACAGTAAATACTGTATTTGTCTATTACACCCTTAAGCCTGGTTCACACGGACGATTTTAAAATTGTCGGCCGATTTTCCAATCCTGAGAGACCCCACACACGGCGATTAAAAAAAACCACGGGTCTAACAGTTTTGGTCGTACAGTGTGTGGTGCGCAGCACACGGCAAAATCAACACATCACACACAAACCGATTTGACTCCCAGGTCAGACGGGAAATCTCGCAAAATCCCTCGAGATCAAACGTGACAGAGTAAAAAAACATGGCGGACGAAGAGGATGCAGTGGTGATAGTTTGTAGTTTGTTTTTTAACCGAAAAAAAAAAACGGGGTTGCCACAGGTCGACGAGTTGGTCCTCCATCTCCGACGTCCACCGGACTTTCTGGTGCGCCGTGCCGCCGGCTGTTTTGATTTTGTTTACCGGTGCTTCCTCGCTGCCTCGTCACCTCGCTTTCTGATTGGCTACACGCCACAGGCCGGGGGACACCACACACGAGGAGAATTGGGCCAAAAAATCCAACATGTTGGATATCCCCGATTTGAGATCAGAGCAGTCCCGACGTCCTTCCGAGCAGACGAGAGCCGTCTTAACACGCCACACACGGCAGGAATATAAGATTATTTTATGATAATCGGAGCATCCTTAAGATTGTCGGAAGTGGTGACTCTGGGATAAAATCGGCCTAATTGTCCTGCCGTGTGAACCAGGCTTAACCCTATGAATTGTCCTTCTCAGAGCCGATGTGGGTTGGCTCTGTATCCACAGATAACTCAATAATGTACTCAATGGAGTTCCTATAGCTGTAAAGGTTCAGTGTGTAGGATCTAGTGACATCTAGCCAGGGCCGATGTGTGTCTTGCTCGTGCCCAGGACAAGATGATCTCCAAACGCCACCCCTGTAGATTATTCTTAAAAGGTCACAGGGTCCTTTTGGGCACCCAGGGACTGGGGTAACTGACAAGGTGTCCCCCCTGTCAGTGGTCCTGCATCTAGCGTTGAGGTTGGGGATTGCAACCAACTGGAACTTCAAATGTGTATTTCAACTATGGTGGCCGATGCAAAAACACTGGGCCAGTGTTTGGTTTGTCCGTTCTGGGCTACTGTAGAAACATGGCAGTGCAACACGGTGGACTCTGCACCGTATGAAGATATAAACTGCTCATTCTTGGGTAACAAACACTCAACAAATCTTATTTTCAGGTGATTGTACACTAAATAAAACATACCTCTTAATATTATATTGACTTCTGCCAATGGAGCCCCCTAAATCCTACAAACTCCCTGTCCTTTAAGTTTACTCACTTTGCATGCTTGAGGTTTCTGCTCCTCGCAAATTTACTTATGAATCCTCTCTGCATTTCTTTGTTGATTTGATCAATTGTGCTTGATATTTCTGAATCTGAGGTCCACGTCTGGGCAGAGAGTCCAGTAGCTAGAAGACAAGTTCTAGATTGTTTTTGATTGCAATAAAAGTACTATTTCTCCTCCTATGCACTCTATGCATATTTTTATTTATTTTTTTACAACCACCACATCTGTCAACAGAAGACTTTCCCAGCATGTATTTGGCAAGAGGAAGGTACACAATGGACTGGTAGCCAGTTTATGACCAGTTCTCTTGTCTCTTTGTTCTCATCAGCTAGGTGGGACAGTACAAGGGAACCAGTTTTATTTCTCTCTTCTCTATGAGGAAGGAGAGGAAATGGAAGGCGGCTGCCTGTACAGGAAGTCTCACGGGAAGTTCCAATCACTTCCTGGTTACCCACAATGCTTTCAGGCCAATGGGGTGGTCAACTTCTTCCTGGCTCGTACAGATGCCGTCCAGAGGGTGGGATTTGACCCTAAGCTCCAAAGGGTAGCGCACTCAGGTAGGTCTAGACCCAGACAGAGTTTGGAGTCCAAGTGGCAGTTAGTCCACACACTTTCAGTTTTAGTTGGCATGATACAAGCAGGTGTTAAAGGCCAAATGTCTGTTTCTGACTCTAGAGTTCTTTATGGATGGCCTGGGCTCGTTGCTGGTCGCCACGTGTGACCATGTGTCCATTGACCATCAGCCCAAAACAGGCCACGACAAGGACAATGCTCGCTACGTCCGTTTTCGTCACCCTGAGCAGAGTGACGCGGAGTTCAAACTGCGGCTTCACTTTTTCAAAAACCACCTAAAGTGTGTCAAATATGGATAGAAGACTACACGAGGACACTGGGTTACATAGTTCCCTGCAGTTATTCAAACAAATAGTTTGATCCATTCTGATTCTGGATGTTAAAACCAGGTCTGAACAGTCTAAGTCTTCCTATTTATGAATCTTTGTTTAAGCTTTTTTCTTTATGTGTATTATCCTTGGGTGCTTTATAAAATGTTCTCTCATATAAAGATGTATAATAAGGTTTGCATGGGTTGCCCTTTGTATTGCTATTTGTTTGTCTGAATCCCTGCTTGTTTACAAATGTATCAGTGTTAAGTACTGTAGGAGCTACTGTGCTCTTTTATTAAAGCCAGAGGTGTATTGAACTCAACACAACCCATTGTTCATGTTAATAAAAGATTCTAGATTGTATACCTTACTCTACTACAACTATTTCTATGCCATTTGTGGCCCAGACTCACCAGTTTCTTTTGGCCCACATCCAATGACTGACTGTTAGTTTGGGTGGTGTCCTTTTCTTTAGTCTGTGGGCCAACAGGTAAATTAGGTCTGCAACCTAATGTTAGTTATATAAGTGTTGATCTATGAAAGCATCAAACATTTTAGATTTAGCATTTTAGATAAATGAGAATGAGAGAAGTATATCAAGCCAAAAGATTAAAATGTGTGCTGGAACATATTATTGACGAAACTCAAATTGGCTTCATGAAAAATAGGCATATTGTTAATAACATCAGGCTTGTATTTGACCTTATTGACAGTTTTATTCTGTTTCTAGATTTCTGTATGGCATTTGACACAGTCAAACACAAAGTTATATTCCAGGCCAATTTGGTACTGTTTAATTACTTAAGTACTTAATTCTGTTTATCAATCCAAACCTTGTATAAGAACGCAAACTGTTCAATGTATACAGGCACCTCTTCTAGATTTAACCTAAATCGAGGCATCAGAAAGGGCTGTGCGGTCTCACCATACTTATTCTTGATCTGTTCCCAATTACTGCCTGGTGTCATTAAGTTCAGCCCCTTGAAAGGCATCACAATAGCAGAGAGAGATTTGTCAGCTGGCTGGCGATACCACTTGCTTTTTAAAAGATGCTTCTGTCACGGCTGGCCGAGTGCTATGGCAGGAACAAGAATTCTCGACCCAAGGAAAAGCAGGTTCAGGTGTACAATTTATTTAACCCAAAAAATTCTAGTCTTACGTGAATGTCGAACAAGATATCAAACTAGAGAGAATCCAAATAAACAAAAGATAAATCAAAAATGGCTAGAAGTGTCCAAACGATCCAAGAAGTGACGGAGTACAGGGAACAAGCAAAACCCACACGACAACAACAAGGACATGACAAGGACTAAACAGAACATAGGAGATTAATTACCGGGGCAAACAAGCAGGGAGGGAGCAAACAGGTGAAAAGCATTAGGGACAAAATCAGACTCACCAGGAAACAAAGCTACACCAGAGACCTGTACTATGAAGCAAGATCAACATGCCCTGGATTTATTTTAGTTACCTGACTTCACCTAACCTAACAACAACAACCGCGGTACACGGTCACGACGGTGGTTAACAACTAGTTCAGTCAACCCAGGGTTTCCCAATCTAGAAACGCGCGCGTTCACATAAAAGAGGCGGTGTTTGCACAGCGTGACCAATCACAAACATCTACCAGAGCTGCACGTTTTACATAAGAAGAGCAAACTATTCTACAAAAATATGAAGAACACAGACACGGTTTACAGGCACAACGCAATACAGTCGCTGCTTCCTAAAACAGGAAGGAGAGCCAGCAAAAAAATAGCCGACACTGTAAATGTGTAAATCACAACTCTTATCAATATCACTTCACCATCAGTCAGGACCAAGATCTGACCATAATTACACATAATCTGACCCCTTTCCATAAACTGTCGTTGCTTTAGTCTATTTCAGTTGCAACCCTGGCAGTGAGAAGCGATCATGGGAGCAAATAAAAAATATAAAAACTAGGGCAGTCAATCGATTAAAAAATGTAATTTAGTTAATTACATACTCTGTGATTAATTAATCTCAATTAATTGCATTCATAATTTTTGCTGTTAAAGTATTTTAAATATTTCAATTCAAATTAATTAATGAATAATCAGCATTAGTGACATTAAAGTTAAAAAAAACTCTTTTTATTATTATTTTCACTGTTCAAATAATGACCATAACAATCAACAATATGACCTAATATGCTGAGGAAAGAAATTCAAAAGTGCTTCAGGAATAGGGTTATTTCACTAGTAAATTGTTGTTGAACGACAAAAACATCCACCAGATTTTACAATAACTTTTTTTTTTAACAAGGTCTCTTTTATTTTCAAATATAACAAATACAAGATATGCAATTTACACATGAAATAGTCAAGATTAGTTCCTGTCCGTACAAACAACACAAACAACTCCCCAGTGTCCCCCACCCACAGGTACTGGACCCCCTGCAACTTCCCATGCATCCCAACATACTTAGATATGAGTCGGCAGATTTATACATATATTATTAAAATATCTCAGTAAATTAATGAAAAAGAAAAGAAAGAAATGATAGAAAAGTATGCATACACAATTGGGTTACATAGATATGTTAGTAGCTGCCATGCTTTCCACAAAGGAAATAAAAGGCTGCCAAATGGTATAGAATTTTCTAGTGGACCCTCTTACAGTGTATCTAATTTTTTCTAAGTGAACATAGCTCATGACCTCCCTGATCCATTGGCCATATGTTGGGGGGAGAGCATCTTTCCATTTAAACAGGATAAGCCTCCTAGCCAACAAAGAGCAGAAGGCCATCATGCTTAGGTGGCGCCCAGAAAAGGCGGCATCCACCGGAGCCACACCGAACAGTGAAATCAGGGGAGATGGATGTATTCCACATATTCTAGAGAATGCCCCAAAGATGGACTGCCAAAAATTGTGTAGCTTAGGGCACAACCAAAACGTGTAGTAATGTGGCAGGGGCCTGCCTGCACCGATCACACGTAGGATCAATACCCGTCTTAAACTTAGACAATCTTTCCTTGGTCCAGTGAAGACGGTGCACTACTTTAAACTGAACCATAGCATGTCTGAGGCACATAGAGGAAGAGTGGATTCGCTGTACAATTTCTTGCCAAATTTCTTCTGAAAACGTTTCATCTAGGTCTGATTCCCATTTAAGTCTAAGGATATCGAGACTATTCATTGTATGTGTATTGAGCAATGTATAAATTCTGCCTATTACTTGTTTTATGCTAACTTTACAATTTAAAATGGTTTCAAGCAGAGATTCAGAAAGGCTCAATGGGAAACAGTCAGAGTTAGACGTCACAAAACCTCTAAGCTGTAGATACCTGAAGAAATGTGATTTATGAAGACCATACTTCTGTTGCAATTGTATAAAAGTGGCAAACTTATTTCCAATGTAGAGGTCAGATAATGTACCTCTTCCGTTTCTTGCCCACACATTGAAAGCTTCATCCATCATTGATGGGACAAACAAGTGATTCTTAGTCAATGGTGCAACAAGTGAAAGATCAGTGAGGTCCTTCTAAACTGGTTCCAGGTTTTAATTGAATGGATAACAACTGGATTAGCGGTGAAGGCTGAGATAGGCTGTTTGAAAGGTAATTTGGAACATAATAAAGCTGCTGGGGAGGTAGATCCAATGGATGCCCTCTCTAACACCATCCATTCAGTACTATTGACATCTGTGCAGTCATTTCTCAACCAATACAGCAGTGCTCTTATATTAGCAGCCCAATGGTAAAACATAAAATTTGGAAGAGCCATACCTCCCATTGCGCGGGGCCTCTGTAATATATTTTTATTAATTCTGGGTGGCCTTTTTTGCCATATAAAGGATGAAATCTGACTGTTTAAACTGGAAAAAAAAGATTTTGTTAAATAGAGGAAGACATTGAAATAGATATAAAAACCTAGGGAAAATATTCATCTTTATTGTATTGATCCTTCCTCCTAAGGAGAGAGGCAGAGGGTCCCAGCGCTCAGGGTCTTGTTTAAGGCTACTTAAAAGAGGATGATAATTAGCCTTAAAGAGATCCCTGTGGTTACGTGTGACCCATATACCTAAATATTAAATTTTTTTAGGACTAAATTTAAAAGGGACTGATCCAAAATGTGATCTGTCTACAGAAGAAATAAGCATAAGTTTACTTTTCTGAAAGTTAAATTTATAACTAGATATTCTTCCGAAATTTGTGAGTAGACTCGATAATTCAGGAAGACTTGAGAGGGGATCTGATATGAATAGTAACATGTCATCCGCATAAAGTGACACTTTATGCTCAGAACCCGCCTGGTGTATCCCCTTGATGGTGGGGCACTGCTTCAGGGCGATTGCGAGTGGCTCAAGTGCAACGGCGAACAAAAGTGGTGAAAGAGGACACCCCGCTTCAGCTCAAAGTAGGTGGATAAGTTATTATTGGTGCGTATCGCAGCCACTGGGAGCGTGTATAGGAGTCTGATTCAGGAAATGAATTTGGGGCCGAAATGAAACTCTTCTAAAGTCTTGAAAAGATAGTCCCACTCCACCCTATCAAACGCTTTTTCAGCGTCGAGTGACAACATCACCTCGACATTCCCAGGATCGGGCGGAGTGGGACAATATAGGATATTAAATAGACGTCTGATATTGAAAAATGAAAAGTGATTTTTTATAAATCCTGTCTGGTCAGATGAAATAATAGAGGGGATAACGTTTTCAAGGTGACGCGCCAAAATCTTGGCAAGAATCTTTGCATCTGTATTAAGCAACGAGACAGGGCGGTATGAACCGCAATCAAGGGGATTTTTATCCTTTTTAAGTAATAGAGAGACTACTGCTTGGCGCATGATTGGGGGAAAAGAATTGGTGGCTAAAGATTCTTCAAATACTAACAATAACAGAGGAGATAACTGGTTAGAAAACTTCGGTTGAGAAGCCATCTGGCCCTGGAGATTTGCCACTTTGCATGGCACCGATAGCTGACACTATCTCCTTAACTGAGAAGTCCCTAATATACCGGTTTTGAACAGGTTATTGGCTGCATGTAAACGTAGTCACTGACGTCACTCACTTAATGCTGCATTCTCGCTCTTTTAGTGCTCTATTCGCGGGCAGGATCTTTTCTCGTTTCCCTTTTATGGTGGTTAGATGTCTGCTGCACTGGATTCAGCTCATGATGCCCATTCGTTTTGCTAGTGTATGCCTTTTGTGTTCTACACAGCCATCTACTCACAGCTGACATTCTTGTGAAATGTTTGTGTTATCATCACAAAAGGTCTACACTGGCTAACTGAATGGGCATCATGAGCACAAATGTCTGAATGCAACAATTCCACCACTCTGAAACCTATGCACATAGTGAACATTTAAAGGGGTATTTGAGAAAAGCTAAAAGACGTGTTCTTGGATCTTTGAGGAAGGAGAAAAGGCCTGGGAGCAATTGGAGGATTAAGAGAATATTTAATTAACACTATGATGAAAGTGACATGACAAAGGTAACAGTTACAATTCAGATGACATTGGACAAACAAGACAATACAATACAATACAATACACTGCGAGCAGCGGACAGCAAAGATGCTTCCCCCTGTGGAGTCACATTTTTACTGCCCAAACATAACATAAACATTACAAAAAGAATACACTGCAAAGCAGCGGACAGCAAGATGCTTCCCCCTGTGAGGTCACATCTTTACTGTCCTGAATCATTTCAGAACTTCTAATTTATCTCCAGATTTGAGGGCGGATGCTCAAGTGAAATCCCTCCTTATTGGTCAGATGTCATCCACCTATGACCCACCTCTGTCTTGCCAGGTCACTTCAGGTCATAGATGAAAAGGTTCTGATATGTAAAACTCAACTATTCCTACGCCTTACAGGAATACACATTTCTTTGTTCTAATCAGTCTGGCTCTGCAGGGTGTGGCCCCATAAGGCATGGACAGTTCTCCTTTCCTGTGAAGACAAATGAGCTTTCTCTGTAAGCTAAATGACAGACCTGGCCTTAATCAATTCTTTAGAAACTTGTGATGATGTGAGGTAGACAAAGGTGGATTAGAAACAGCTGCAAGGGGGGCATCAAATACACCTAAATCAAAATGTTCATTGTTTTCATAATTGTTTTAACTTTCATATAATATACGTGGTTATCAAGCATCACCATTATTGAAACTTTATTTAACTCAACAGGTGATAGAATGATTATATAGGGTATTTCACACTGTTCCTTAAGGTCTCCTAATAGGGTATGTAACATTGGTTGGGCTGAAAAAGGCCCGGTTGCTATTTTTATGGGTCCTAAACTACCCTGTGAACATGGCCCCATTTTGAACAAGAATTATTTTCCAAATATGATATGCTCATGAATATTTAGATGAACTGTGCGCTGTCTGGTTGCACTCACACACGCAAGCACACACAAACACACACACACACAAACACACACACACAGTTACAATAGTATAGACATGCCCAGACATGCCCGGGCGCGAGCAGCAGCTGCAGCGGCTGGGACAAAATGCAAAGTTTCTTCTTCTCTACAGCGAGATCCACGGAGTATTACAAATGTAAGTTGAACATTAGTCTTTTTGCTGTACTGCATAACATATAAGCCACCTGTTTATGTATATTTGGTTAATTTTGCAGTCAGTGATGATTTTTGTACTGCGAATTATAACGTTTATTTGTACCGTAATTTGGTGTGCTATCAAGCTAGCTTTAGCTAACCTTAACTAGCTATCAGTGGCACAGTTTAACCAAAGAGTATAGAAGTTATAGAATTTATATAATCATTAGGGACACGGACGTGGCAGCCGTCAATGCTGCCAACTTGAGGGAAGTCCTCCTCTGCTGGAAGGCGAACGACCTGGGGGAGGAGAGAGAGGATTTCCCTGCTGGTCTTGTGGACAGCACGGTGCACAGTGGCCCGGGGCAGAGCAAAGGCTCCGTCTTTTACAACCCCAAATCAGAAAAAGTTGGGACAGTATGGAAAACACAAATAAAAAAAGAAGTAGTGATTTCTAAATGTACTTTGACTTGTATTTCATTGGAGACAATGTGAACACAAAATATTTCATGTTTTGTCTGGTCAACTTAATTTCATTTGTAAATATACATCCTTTCCTGTCATTCAGACCTGCAACACATTCCAAAAAAGGTTGGGACAGGAGCAATTAAGGGCTAGTAATCAGGTAAATTGGTTAAATAATGATGTGATTTGAAACAGGTGATGTCAACAGGTAATTGTCATTATGATTTGGTACAAAAGCAGCATCCAAGAAAGGTCTAGTCCTTTAGGAGCAAAGATGGGCCGAGGATCGCCAGTTTGCCAACAAATACGTGAGAAAATTATTGAAATGTTTAAAAACAATGTTCCTCATAGAAAGATAGGAAGACATTTGCTTATTTCACCTTTAACAGTGCATAACATAATTAAAAGATTCAAGGAATGTGGAGGATTTTCAGTGCGTAAAGGACAAGGGCGCAAACCTAAGCTGAACAACCGTGATCTCCGATCCCTCAGGTGGCACTGCATCAAGAATCGTCATTCATCTATAAGCGATATCACCACATGGGCTCAGGACTACTTTGGCAAACCTTTGTCAAGTACCACAATACGTAGTTACAGTCACAAATGCCAGTTAAATCTGTTAACAGTGTCCAGAAGCGCCGTCGACTTCTCTGGGCTCGGAGGCATCTGGGATGGACCATCACACAGTGGAAACGTGTACTGTGGTCAGATGAATTAGTATTTCTCCAGACCAAAGAAGAAAAGGATCATCCAGACTGTTACCAGCAACAAGTCCAAAAGCCAGGGTCTGTCATGGTATGGGGTTGTGTCAGTGCCCTTGGCAAAGGTAACTTGCACTTCTGTGATGGCACCATTAATGCTGAAAAGTACATAGAGATTTTGGAGCACAATATGCTGCCTTCAAGAAGACATCTTTTCCTGGGAAGTCCATGCATATTTCAACAAGATAATGCAAAACCACATTCTGCACACATTACAAAGTCCTGGCTGCGGAGGAAGAGGATACGGGTACTTGACTGGCCTGCCTGCAGTCCCGACCTGTCTCCAATAGAGAATGTGTGGCGCATTTTGAAGCGCAAAATGCGACAACGAAGACCCCGTACTGTTGCGCACCTTAAGACTTGTTTGCGACAAGAATGGGACAAAATTACACCTGAAACACTTCATCACTTGGTGTCTTCAGTCCCTAAACATCTTTTAAGTGTTGTGAAAAGGAATGGCAACATTACAAAGTGGTAAATGCTTTACTGTTCCAACTTTTTTTGAAATGTGTTGCAAGAACCAAAATAGGAATTTTGTTTTTTTGAAAACAAAACAATAGAAATCATGAGGAACACATTAAATTATGTGCTGTTGTATTGTCTGCAATGAAATACAAGTCAAAGTACATTTAGAAATCACTACTTTCTTTTTTTATTTGTGTTTTCCATACTGTCCCAACTTTTTCTGATTTGGGGTTGTAAAATAAAATGTTATTGGATGTATTTTGGTATGTGTTATCGTTACCAAGCATACATGAAATGAAAAATGAATAGGATCAATAGGATCTATTTAAATGTCTATTGGGTTGCCTCTGCTTTCACTCTTGTATTGTCACTGTAATGTATTGCAATAAAAACCCTTATATAAACATATAATATGACTATTTTCTATGTTAACGTTATATGTCAGTTGGACACCATTTTAATTGCTCCAATTTTGCTAAAATAACTCAAAATGGCCATTTTTGGTTGTTGTTTTTTTTTTTTTACAATGAATTACAGTTTCTTCCAATTGCTAACACACTAAAATGACATCATGCATAGCACAATTATTTAAAATGACACACAGAGAGCAAAACCTCTTCTCAAGTCTCCAAAAGTCTAAACACATTTTCTGCTTTACACACATTTTGCAATTCAAAATGGCACTTTTTAAATGAACTGAACACGGTTCTCTGCATCAGACACAACAATCTGACATAAAGTCACATGTTTGCCATTTCAAAACACTGCCATTCAAAATGACACTACTTGAGCTGATTGGCCAACATATGTGCCACCCGGCCAGACACCTCAATGGTTAATTGTTACCACTTCAATCAGGAAGTAAGCACTATGGAAAGACCACAGGTGAGCACCTTTTTATTTATATATATATATTTTTTCTGAAATTTTCTTTTTCAGTTTACTGTTTTTTTGTGAGCATATTTTTGTTCAGTCCAATGTAAATATATCTGCTGTGCATATGTTGCACTGACTTGTGGTGAAAAAAAAAATGTTTCAACAGCATGTGTGTGTGTATCTGCAAATATTCCTGTGCATGTGAACAATCTGAAGAATTTTCTACAATTTGAACCATTTTAGTATTATGGCAAAGCATACTAAATATGAGAGTGCTTTTCATTATGTCCAACAGTGTGTAGTTGGTTAGACAAACATCTGGTAATATGAATGAAGTGTGTGCCAGTTGGTGCAAAAGTTTGATTTTGATAATGCTATATGTAGTTTTGGTTGCAGTGCTTCATTTTGCAGGATATATGAGGTATTTTGCAGTTTGGGTGTGTGGTTTTGTGAATTGTGTTGAGTATTTTGATAAAACCAGCCTAGTTTGCAAAATTGTGTTTTAGCAATTGGAAAAAACTGTAAGAGCAAAAGTATGAATATCATCATACCAGTCCGTTTATGGTTGCATCAAACAGAGGGCAAATACAAGCAACAATAAAAACAATCACATACGTTTTATGAACAAAGCAGAAATGTATTTTTCTCGAGTGACAATAGGTGGTGGGAATCATGGATGTATTAAGAGAATGGTGGGAATGCTCTGCCCTGGGTACAATTCACAATTTCGCAGAAGAAGAAGGAGGAGGACTGAGATGTTGTGATCGTCACTTCCGGTAAGTACATAAGGCAGTGCACGATTTGAGACAACCCTCCCCCGTCAAATTTTACGCACTTTGCAAGTAAGTATGTAGTGTACGAAGTGCACTTCTCTGAGTGCACTAAGGGAAGTGCGCAATTTGAGACACACCTGTTGTAACATTACCCTTGGGACATAGAAAACCTCCACCAAGGAATCACAACTCACCCTGTGCCAGAGCGGGGACATTTAGCAGAGACAGCCCTGCAGGCACGTCCTCTGTGCCGCTGCGTTAGATCCAGTAAGTAAGTCCCGCTCTATTGTCCAATATACTGATATAACACAGACTCAACCTTGATGACTCGACTCGGACTCAACTCCGATTCTTCTTTGGTGACTCGGACTTGGACTCGAACCCTGAGGACTCGTGACTCGACTCTGACTCGACCTTAGGCAATGGTGACTCAACTCGGACTCGACTCGGACTCTTCTTTGGTGACTCGGACTCGAACACTGGGGACTCGAGACTGGACTCAGACTCGACAGTTGGTGACTCGACTACATCACTGATAGTCACAGCATGTACAAATAACAAGGTCACATGGGACACAGCCATCTTCTAACCATATATAAACTGGGAACTATATTCTCAGAAAGCGAAGCACTGCTACTTCTGCTACTTGGGTGGAGTGATTAGCGCAATACCTGAAAAGTACCGTTGTTACTGCTCCTCACCACGGGGCTTCTCAGCTGCTGCGAGCAAATCACTCCGCCCAAGTAGCAGAAGTAGCAGTTCTTCGCCTTCTGAGAATAGTTCCCAGTATGCATGCTATGTATCTACAAAACCAAAGCAAAGAAGGTTGGGTAAGAAATTAGTAATTATGTTCAAGAAAACTATATACACCTACTATCTAATGTGTTGATGTCTTTGAATTTGTCTTAAATAGGAGCACACTATACAAAGACAACAGTGGAGATTTGCTGGAGATGTTTCTGCACCATCACCTGCATAATCCAAGTGACAAAAGAGAGAACAGACCATTGTTTCCTCTGCTTACATGAATAGAATACAACAGAATAGAATGCACTTTATTGTCCCTGAGGGGAAATTTGTATTGGACATAGTGTTAGAATCTGTTGCATCACAACACAAACAACATGCAACACAGAACCACTCTAAAACCAACACAAAATGAAATACAAATACAAAACAATGAAAATAAGATCAACAGAGCGTCCTAAGACACAAAGGACATAAAGGAAGGGCACACGTGACAGCATAAACAACACAACATCCTAAGAACTAACCATAATAATTAAAGTGCAAAGTGCAAGAAAGTGCAGGTATACTGCCCCCCTGATCTGCTGGGCTGAGATCATTTTTTATATATTGTATAATCTCTGCTGCAGACTATTACACAGGTGGTCAATGTGTGTTTTCCAGCAGAGAAGATTGTCTATATGGACAAGTATTTATAAGTATTTATAAGACGTTACCTGGATGATTTTCTGATTTCTTTTATGACGACTGGCTCATGGTCAATTACTTGCCTTGGGTCAAGGATCATCTCCTGTGTTTTTGTGACATTTAAGATGAGGTGGTTGGTATCACACCACTTGATAAAGGTGTCTATCTCATCATGGTACACAGCAGCGTTTATGTCCTTCTGGAGAAGGCTCAAAATTGCTGTATCGTCTGCAAATTTTAAAATGTAGTTGTTTGGGTGTACTTTCCTACAGTAATTGGTATACAATGTGAAAAGTATGGGGTGATACCACAGAACCTTGTGCGACCCCCGTGTTGCTATGTTTAACCTCTGACAGCGTGCCATTGACTTTCACCTGTTGTGTCCTATTAGTTAAAAAAGAATAAAACCATTTGATCAGGGCAGGGTTAACATGCATGTCATTCAGTTTCTTTAAAAGCAGATAGGGTTGCACAGTATTAAATGCTGAACTGAAATCAATAAATAATATTCTGCAATAACCTTTAGTATCCTCAAGGTGTTTAGAAGTAAGATGTGAAATGCAGAGGAGGGCATCTTCAGTACTGCGTTCATGTTTATAGGCAAATTGACACGTGTCCAATATTGGCTCAACCTCTGCCTTAAGCTGGGACACTACAAATTTCTCAAGGCATTTCATTACAATAGAAGTCAAAGCTATGGGGCGAAAGTCATTATTCACTGAGGCGGAGGACTTTTTAAGGACTGGTGTTATGATGGACTTCTTCCATAAAGCTGGGACGGTGTGCGTGTCCAGAAACCGTTGGAATATGGGACACCATGCTGGTGTTAGTTCCTCTGCACAGTTTTTAAGAAGAAAAGCTGGTTGTCCATCTGGGCCTGTTGAGGCGCTGAACGCTGGGTGGGTCCACTTCCAGCCAGTGGTGTAGTCATAGGTGTAATAGGCACCTAGTAATGTCTGCCAACATATTACAATCAATTCAATAAATGTTAATAAGTGTCACTGATATTTCATGAATCATTGTAGTTTTCCAGAGCAATATGATACATATTATTAAAGCCATGTTCATATTTGTAACAAACTAAAACCATGATCAACACAAATAGGTTGTTCATGTTCTGTAACCTTTATAAAAAAAAACGTTGAGACGTGCAGGTTGTTAAATAGCTTTAAATTTACCTTTACATAATGAGTAATTCATAACAAACTAATCAATATTTAACACAAACTAAAATGCGTATGGTTCATACTGCTGTGAAGCAGTACACTTTGCCTCTAGGATTTACTGTAGCAGGACCATTGATATTGGCAAACAGATGACCCAGGTACAGGTGAGTTTGTGAGCAGGGTCATGATATGAACTAAAATAAAGATAAGCCGATTGTTCACAAGAGGGGAAAATGCAGGTATTGCAACACAAATAAAGAATAATTAAAGTGCTCATATTATGCTTTTTTGGCTTTTTTCCCTTTCCTTTATTGTGTTATATATCTTTTTTTGCATGTTGTAGGTTTACAAAGTGAAAAAGCCCAAAGTCCCCCCCAAAGGGACTTACCATCTCCAGCAGAAAACCCTGTTCACCAACTGCTCCAAACAGCTCTGTTGTAGTCCAGCCTTTACTTCAGAGACACACGTGGTCACTTTGGAACACACGTTATAATGCTCGCCTAGCTGCTAGCATGACACGCTCTCATACTCTGCTTCTGACTGGCTAGTAGTCCTTACCTAGGTACTGTCAGGACACGCCCTCATACTCTGCTTCTGACTGGCTAGTAGTCCTTACCTAGGTACTGTCAGGACACGCCCTCATACTCTGCTTCTGACTGGCTAGTAGTCCTTACCAAGCTACTGCGCATGTGCGACTCCCAACAAAGATGGAAAAGAGGAGCTGCAGTAATGTGTAGTCCAACAAAAATATGGTGTTTTTTGAAAATGAAACCATTTAAACCTATTCTGATATAACCTCTAAATACAATTATGAACCTGAAAATGAGCATAATATGAGCACTTTAAATTAAATAGGAGGTATATGCAACTAGTAGAGGATGAATTAACCATACAAGAGCAATTAAAGCAAAGTTTGTGATGATAGCATTTACTGCAGTAGAGATATTTCCATTGCAAATTATTCCCATTTAAATGCATTGACTTATTACAAATTTGGTAGCGAGGCTCGGAGTGGGATGTCGAACAAAAATAACAAGTTTTGCTCTGATACCTATTAATTTGGTCGAGATATGCTAAAGTTCGTGTTTTGTGGCTAGCTACGAAAATTAGTTTTTTCTTGTAAATTACGAATGGTGTGACGTAGCAACATTATTGTAATAACTTTAGGTCCGTATGGAGATGCTACCTACCAAGTTTCGTGCCAATAGCTCGGACGGCCTAGGAGGAGATAGGTCGATGTTTTAGGACTGGGATGATGTGGTGCCAGGATTTGCAGCGGGTGATGAGTCAGCCAGCTGCGTTCTGGACCAGTTGGAGTCGGTTGATGTTAGTAGAGCTGATGCCGAGGAGAAGAGAGTTGCAGTAGTCCAGTTGGGAGGAGATGAAGGCGTGAATGAGTCTTACAGCCGCGGGGGGGGGTGGGGGTGGGGTGGGTGGGGGCATTCTGGAGACTGGTAAGTTACATTAGCAGGACCCATTTATAATAGGCTGCCTTTATCCCTATGTTAGCGATTTGCATAGTCAGCTGTCAACATGGGTGTGCTTCATGATTATGAAAAGTATCGCGCCATTTAGTGCTGTCAAACTTACACTTTTTTAGCTGATACATTTTCAACATTTAGCTCACTTTCCTCACATTTAGCGCATTTTCCTCACATTTGAGACAGAAATTATATATATATATATATATATATATATATATATATATATATATATATATATATATTTATATATATATATATATCTATATATATATATATATATATATATATATATATATATATATATATATATATATATATATTTATATATATATATATCTAAATCTAAATGTCAAATATATATCTAAATGTTATATCTAAATCTAAATCTTATATCTAAATCTAAATGTTAAATGTATATCTAAATATTATATCTATATCTAAATCTTAAATATATATCTAAATCTTATATCTAAATCTAAATCTTAAATATATATCTAAATCTTATATCTAAATCTTAAATATATATCACCATATTCAAAGTTTTCGGAGTTGAGAAGCTCCATAAAGTGATGGGACTGCCAGCTGGTGGCGGCCGGGGATCGCTTGCCACAGGCAGAGAGAGAGAGAGAGAGAGAGAGAGAGAGAGAGAGAAAGAGAGATGTCCGTTTCTCTTCGGGAGACTTGTTTAAATTATGACATATATACATTTGATTTAGTATATAGTTCATACTTTTTTGGCGTATTTCTCTTCTGATTTTAGAGAAGTGAATGTTGCAGGCTGTCACGAGCAGACCGGGCGCCAGGCTACAGGTTCTCGGCAAGTTTGAGTTGTCAACCGATCCCAGAAACCTTTATTTCTCGTGCATCTTAGATGATTGTGTACATAGAAATTCATAGGCTACATTACCGATGGACATCACATACAAATAAATACATGCCATGTTATGTTAAACATATTTTGGAAATTGATCTTAATGCCTTAATTAAAACAATTTGGAAAAATCCAACCTCTAAGGACACCAATTTTCTTTGTGAATGAATAATGTATCGTTCTTCCTTAAAATACACGAGCCATAAGTATACATACCCCTATGTTAAATTTCCAAAGAGGCAGGCAGATTTTCATTTTTAAAGGCTAGTTATTTCATGGATCCAGGATACTACTATGCATCCTGATAAAGTTCCCTTGGCCTTTAGAATTAAAATAGCCCCACATCATCACATACCCTTCACCACACGTTCCCGTTAATCTTATGATGGACATGTGTTATCATATTTAAACAAACGATCCGTCAACGTCAGGGTTGGCAGTGGGCGTGACTTATAATTTCACAGCGCGATTTGAAGCCACTGCAGTGGGCGTGGTTTCCTTGGGGATTTGAATATTTTCTAAATATTTAGCTTTACACTTGGCGACACATTTAGATACAACATTTAGATTTAAGATTTAGATATATATTTTAGATTTAGATTTAGATATAAGATTTAGATATATATTTAAGATTTAGATTTAGATGTAAGATTAAGATTTAGACATAATATTTAGATATATATTTAAGATTTAGATTTAACATTTAACATTTAGATATATATTTACATTTAGTTAATTACAAGTTTGTGTAATTTGGGGTTTCTGTAGCCAGTGACATTTCATTATTGTTATTTTGTTTTCAATGCAGATGTAATAGCATTGTAAATTGTTTGTTTTTATTTGAAGGCTGAGGCTTCATTTATGAACACAATCCCACTTATCATCATCGGTTTTGAGATGTTACTTGCTCTGAATACCTCGTCTGATAGGCTACTGTATTGTGGCATATGCCATCTTTGCTCCTAAAGGACTAGACCTTTCTTGGATGCTGCTTTTGTACCAAATCATAATTACAATCACCTGTTGACATCACCTGTTTCAAATCACATCATTATTTAACCAATTTACCTGATTACTAGTCCTAAATTGCTCTTGTCCCAACCTTTTTTGGAATGTGTTGCAGGTCTGAACGACAGGAAGGGATGTATACTTACAAATGAAATTAAGTTGACCAGACAAAACATGAAATATTTTGTGTTCACGTTGTCTGCAATGAAATACAAGTCAAAGTACATTTAGAAATCACTACTTTCTTTTTTTATTTGTGTTTTCCATACTGTCCCAACTTTTTCTGATTTGGGGTTGTATCAGGACATCCTGGCTAGTGTCTGTCATGCACAAGTAGGGGTAAATGGCCGAATGATGGGCCTATTTGGGAGAAAGTCCAGGGCTGTTTTGTAGCCCCAGTCCGTCCCTGGGCTCAAGGGAGAGAGTGGAATCAAATATCATTGGAGACAATAGGCATTTTACGTCATTGGAAGATTTTTGCCCAGAGTCTGTGGACTACAGCCAGCTAGTTCCACATGTTTTCAACCCGCCCATAGGGGGTTTGACTGCCGAGTCCATTTTGAAAAGCCCGATGAAAAACGAGAGTCAGCCATCTTGAATCTTCACTAACTAGCGCACATGTGCACCCTAAACAGGCTTTCTCTTTTCAGGAGCAAACATTTACAACAATTATGTGCATTCAAACTGCCGCACATGTGTACCACCGGGATACAGATTGGAGAATATGCAGGAAACGTTATTACAGACAGAATACTGGCTTCAAGGCTGGTCATTCAACAGAAACTGCCCTCCTTGCTGTCACCGAGCAGCTTCACATCGCTAGAACAACCGATCTTTCTTCCATCATCATCCTTCTGGACCTTTCTGCTGCCTTTGACACAGTGAACCACCAGATCCTCATTTCGACACTCCAGAATCTGGGTGTCTCAGGCTCTGCGCTATCATTGCTTACATCTTACCTGACAGACCGTACCTACCGGGTAACTTGGAGAGGATCTAGCTCAGATCCTTTCCCACTCCAAACTGGGGTTCCTCAGGGATCAGTCCTGGGTCCCCTCCTCTTTTCTCTGTCATTCAGTCCCACGGCTTTTCTTATCACAGCTACGCAGATGACACCCAACTAATACTCTCCTTTCCTGAGTCTGAAACTCAAGTAGCAGCACGTATCTCAGCCTGTCTAACTGACATCTCCTCTTGGATGTCCACACACCATCTGAAACTCAACCTTGACAAGACTGAGCTCCTTTTCATTCCAGGGAAAGGCTCTCCTACGCAAGACCTGACTATAACTATCAACAACTCTGTGGTTGTCCCCACCCAGACTGCTAGAAACCTGGGTGTGACACTCGACAACCAACTCTCTTTCACTGCTAACATTGCTGCAACCACCCGATCTTGTAGATACATGCTGCATAACATCAGAAGGATACATCCCCTTCTAACGCAGAAGGCGGCCCAGGTTCTGGTTTAGGCTCTAGTCATCTCACGTCTAGACTACTGCAACTCCCTCCTGATTGGCTTGCCGGCATGTGCCATCCGACCCCTGCAGCTCATTCAGAACGCAGCAGCTCGGCTTGTCTTCAACCTCCCCAAGTTCTCTCACACTACACCGCTCCTCCGCTCTCTTCACTGGTTACCAGTTGCTGCCCGCATCCGCTTCAAGACACTGGTACTTACATACAGGGCCACTACTGGATCAGCCCCAGTTTACATCCAGGACATGGTCAAACTATATACCCCAACCCGCCCACTTCGCTCTGCATCAGCCAAACTGCTTGCTGCTCTATCACAGCGAGGGAGAACTAATCACTCAACGAAATCCCGACTGTTCACCGTCCTGGCTCCCAAATGGTGGAACGAACTCCCCACCGACATCAGGATGGCCGAAAGCCTACACACATTCCGCCGAAGGCTAAAAACACATCTCTTCAGACTACACCTCGGATAAAAAAAAATTAAAAAAAAATGTTGAACCTGCGCTTCCATGTCTCTTTGTAGCTTTACTTATTTTAAGCTATCTACTTGCACTTTCATATGTCTCTTTGTGGCTTTACTTATTTAGAGCTAATGTACTTGCACTTATTACTTGCTGTCTTGAGTTTGTACCTTCACAGTTGAAAGCACTTAATTGTAAGTCGCTTTGGATAAAAGCGTCTGCGAAATGACATGTAATGTAATGTAATGTAATGAATACTCGGCACACTACGTGAGCTTCGCGTGCACGGAGACCAGCACCTCAACCAGCGGTGTCACTCGATGCCACTAGCCGGGTAGGGGACATCCTCATCGGCTAGGTGGGAAGCTAATGCCAGACATGGGGGACTCGAGTCACATAACTTGACTCGAGTTAGACTCGAGTCGCAAATTTTAGGACTTGAGACTTGCTTGATAAACATTCATAAAAGACTCGACTTGACTTTGACTTGATATTCATGACTTGAGACTTGACTTAGACTTGAGTCAAATGACTTGAAATGACTTGACTTTCCGTTTAATAAATATATATTTTTTTCCTCTCTGATATTGGGGAGGAGTTAACATTACGATTTTAGTGCTGTTGCATGCGCGGGAACCTGTTGATATGATGACGCGCCACACGGCGGCAGACCTGCAGTAAACGAGACTGGCTACGGCTGTTATTTAACATCATGGATTCCTCTGCACCGAAAATAATAAAGTTTGGCTATAAGGATTACACATCTGACCAGGGCAAAGAAGAAACGAACGGCAGTTTGCAACGTCTGCAGTACAAAAAAATCCAATGTCAACCACGTGAAATTTCATCAGACACTTCAAATCGGGAAAGATTCAGGTTCCAGTCCCCATATTCAGCTGAACCACTATTTGGACGCTTGTGATGAACAGAACTCCCTTCAGGTTTGGGTCATGAATAAGCACACCCTTCCCCCTTTTTTCAAGGTGGTGTTAAGAACAAATACAACTAGGCACACTGTATACATACACACAACAAACTGCTCTCTCTCTCTCTCTCTCTCTCTCTCTCTCTCTCTCTCTCTGTCTCTCTCTCTCTCTCTCTCTCTCTCTCTCTCACACACACACATACAGACACACACATACACTTGCGCAGATTAAGTATGCGTTCTTTTTGCCACCAAACTTGTATTTTACGAGGTCAAAGTCGTAAACACGCCCCTTGACCTCGTATTTACGAGTTTGGAATTCGTACAACCACCGAGTACCCCGAGCTGAAAATCCAACATGGCTGCCCCCTGTATCGACAGTTGTGAAAGCTGTAGTAACATAGTTATAAACACTTCTGTGTTATTTGTGTCACACTAAATCAGTCGTACACGCAGCGCTGTCTTCTATCTGTGTTGTCACGCGGTTTGTATGCACAAAAAAACAGCGTATACGTTGTTTAAACTGGCGTTGCTAACAATGGCTAACCTGGCTAGAGCTAATGAAAACAATGAAAATCCGACTTGCAAAAAGAACGCATTCAACTCGTGTGTGACGTCATTCCCAGTTGCGACCTCCGACTTCAGAGGCAAAAAGAACGCACCATAAAGCTAGGCACACATACACACACAACACACTGCACTCTCACACACACCACATGCACACATTCACTCACCAATATTAGTAACTTTTCATTCACTCTCTCTCTCTCTCTCAAAAACACATTCACTCACAAATACACTGACAAATATTAACATATAGCCTACTATTCAATCTCTCCAAATTATGCAAAGGTGGTGGGATTCAGCTACTCTTAAAGAATATGTTTTTTTTTCTTTAAGAGAAGGAAAGGTTAAATGTGTTTCTGTCCCATAAAAGTGAGGCATGTTTGAAGAATATTATTTGACTTAGAAACCATTATACTTGAATTGTTTGAATGAATTTCATGATTTGATGTCATGTTTGAGGCATATTGAACAAATATGTATGTTGATTTTTTTTTTTTGGCCTAATATCAGTTTTAGGCTGTGCTTTTTTAATCTTTATACATTTAAACTGATCAGATATATGTTGCTTGGACGCAATGTCTTTTGAATATTGAGTAGGAAAAAATGCAAATAAAACTCCAGCAGTTCATAACCACTGTCTTTAGCTTGTTTAAAAATGGAAACTTTTGTATGACTTGACTTGACTTGCTTGATTGTCACACAAAATGACTTAGACTTGCTTGAGACTTGAAGGTTAAGACTTGAGACTTTCTTGTGACTTGCCCATGTGTGACTTACTCCCATCTCTGGCTAACGCTAGCCGGCCACCTGTCCCATCAATCATGCTTGTGTCCATTCATTAGACAACAAACTGGACTACATCCAATTTCAACGAAACTCCCAACGCGAGTTCAGAGACTGCTGTGTTTTTGTTGTTGTGGAAACATGGCTCAACAACAGTGTACCGACTGTCCAGCTACCAGGACTGCTAGTCCTCCGTGCTAGAGATGCTCTGTCGCCGGGTAAAAGACTCGTGGAGGTGGGCTGTGTTAACATGGACTGGTGCAGAAATGGGGTTAGCTGAAATGGGGTTAGCAGTTTTTTGTATCCAACGAACTGCTAACTGCTGGTGGAGTTTGACTGTTAAATGCCGACCAGTCTACATTCCACGCTAATTCACGGCTGTGTTTATACTCGGTGTTTACAGCCCACCAAGCCTAATGCTGGTATGCGTTAGCTGAACTTTACGGAGACTATAATGTGTGTGCACTAAATGTAGCCTGTTTCGTATGTCGTTTTTATATAATGTCGTTTTTATATATTTTAAATGTGTAACACCACTTGAGCCACGGTGAAACGTTGTATCATGTATATGGTTGAAATGACAATAAAACACACTTGAGTTGAGTCGAATGTCTCACTGTCTATAGTTTTTTTTTATAGTCGTGCGTAGAATCGACAGCGCAGGGTCCGGCTTAGACGCAGAGGCCGGACCCTACGCCGTAGCCTGACGTGCACCTCTCGAACAATGTAACTACGCGTCACAGCGACGCACGTCGCTCGGCTGTGGCTTGGTAGCGTTGCATTTTCCAGACTCATTTCCTTGTTCTCTCCTAAACAACATGAAATCAAGGAGATGATTCCTGACTCCTCCAGGTTTCCCACCGTGGTCAGAAAGAACAGGGGAGACACTTTGTTTCGCTCACTATGACTCTAGAGTCGCTACTCACTCCGAAGCTAATCGGCGTCACTCTCTCACTTCCTCCTTGCTCCAAAACCCCCCCCCCCCCACACACACACACACACATACATACACACACACACACACACACACACACACACACACACACACACACACACACACACAAACACACACACACACACACACGCACATGCCGGCTCAACGCACACACCAGCACACAAGTATAAACATCAGGCCACTTACGCAGGCTACGGCGAAAGCTCTGCGTGGAGCCTCCGCACAACCATAAAAAACCCTTAAGTCTGTAAACGGTAGGTGTGGTTCATGGATGTATTAAGAGAACTGGATACAGTGTTCGGCGGGAAGCCCCGTACGTTCCAATGAGAGTGCTCAAAAGCGCATTAAGACAACATGGAGCTTGGATTTTCCGCATTCTTGGCCCATGACGTCACGATGGACACGCGCACTAGCAACAATTTGTTTGCGTTGTCTTAGCAACCGGTAACAACATGCTCGTTCATGAGCTTCTCTCTCGTGTCTCTTACAAGTGGCGAACTCACGAACTCGCCGTTTTTATTGTCTAAAACATTCACTGGCGTTAAACATTGTGTTTTCGTTGTTCCCGATTGTTTACATGCTTAGCTATATAAACGATGGATGTATTTAGCTAGACAACCAAGGAGATTTAATAATTACGTTGTGCTAGTTGGTTTGGGAGTGGACTCGTAAAGCAGCGAAGCAGGTGCATTCTGGGATTTGTTGTCTTTCATCCATATGAGCCAAAAACACATTTTCTAGCTTTTCTCGGCCTAGA
Organism: Gymnocephalus cernua; assembly: GCA_023631565.1. Taxonomy (NCBI): domain Eukaryota; kingdom Metazoa; phylum Chordata; class Actinopteri; order Perciformes; family Percidae; genus Gymnocephalus; species Gymnocephalus cernua. The sequence goes on along the minus strand of CM042441.1, from coordinate 31,725,230 downwards.
AGTAGTAGAAATGTCATTTTTTTTAAATTGGTTTAAAAAAAAAAAAATCACATTTCTACTACATAAGTGACCCAATTTAAAGATATATTCAGCTTTCAGTGAAATATCCCTTTAAATCATTAAAATAATTTGAATAGCCTAACGTTACACAATCAGTATTCACACTCCGATACAGTAGGTGGCGGTATCGGTATGCTCTTTTCTATCTTTTTTTTTAAGAAGAAGAATCATTCCGGTTCATGCAACTTCAAGCAGCTGATTATCCAAACAAGTCATGGCGGAGGTAGGTGCAGAAGGATCCGCAAAACCTCTGCTGACCGCAGCGGAGAAACAACTGCTCCGCCGACGACAGGAGCTCGACTACTGGAAGCAAAACGCATCGCGGATCCGCAGCCGGAACCTGCTGACCGGCCTGGCTATCGGAGCGTTTGTGGTCGGCTTGTGTATCCTTCACTGCACTTTCTGGTCCGATAGATAGCATATAAGCTAATTTATTGACGTAACACAAAATATATGAACTGTGTCCTTCGTGCAGCGGCGCAAATGATATAAGAAAAATGTTAAAATGAACAATAAATTGTGGGAGCTGTAAAGTAACTTAGTCTAACAACAGAAGTTGGGTTAGGTAATTCCTCTTAGCTGAACTTCATAGATTAATTTAAGCTAGTCATGTTATGTCTAACGTTACTGGATGGTTGAGGGAGTTAAGAAAGCATTGGTATTTCATGCTAACTTTAACTCACTCAAAAGATATAACGTTTGTGACGTACATGTATTATAGTAGTATGTATTAATACTGAAAAGCACCTGTTACTCGCCGAAGGAAATACAGGAATAAAGTCCTCTCAAAAACAACAAAGTTAAATAAGTTAATTCTATAACGTCACAGAGGGCAGATTTGTGAAGTTCTCATCAAATACCAGGAATGTAACTTTTCTCAGCTTGCCATGTATATTGGAACAAAATTATTTAAAAAAATCTATAATCAAGATTTTTTCTTTTGTTATTTTTTGGAATTGAATCAAATAAATTTGCAATGTGGTCCAATCCAAACATCAAATTCACGTCTTTGTATTGTAACTTTTTGTCACCAGAGGGTGCCAGAGTATAGCCCATGCCCATAATAATATACAGAGAATAATAACCCCTTATGCTGTGCAAAATCTTGTAAAAAACAGCTTGTTGAACTGTTATTTGTATATTGATTTTAAAAACCACATTGCTTTGCTGTAACTTTTTAAACTTTAATATGAACAGCTGAACTTGAAAGTCATAACAATGTGACGTGATATCTGCCAAAGCAGTTAGATTTTGAAGCATGGTTTTACTCAATATATTTTTCTTACTGTTAACAAATCCCATGAAGTGACCGAAACCAATAATGTGTTACTCCTAACTGATACTTTCATGCCCACTAAAGACAAATGTTTAAAACCTGGTTACAAATGTATAGCTTAATTTCCAAAAAAGGCTCAATAATGTCCTCAAACAGCTGTGCACTTCAGTCTAGTGCTGGGCGGTATGACCAACAATTTATATCACGTTTTTTTTCAAAATTATGCCGGTTTTCCGGTTTTTGGCGGGTTTTTTTTTCATGCATATTCAGATGTTCAATGCATTTTCTACTCGTTGAGAGAGGAATTACTGCAGTACATTGCCTTAATTGACTCATTCCTCACCACTGTATTAAGGGGACCGTGTCTTTAGCTCGGTGGTTGGTGATGGAGTTTGTAATCTGCTTTTTCTGTCATAGCGAGTCCCTCTAGCAAACGCGTCTTTAAGTGACATTTGGCTCGACTTTTCTTTTGCTTTCCCCGTGTTACCTGCTGATGTGGAGGGCGCTGAGCCTGCTGACTTTAATTTTATACATTCTTGATACTCCAAGACGTGTTTGCAGCTGAGGTGGTGGAGCAAATTGCTCGTGTTGCCGCCTTTCGCGACTATTTTAGCCCGACAGCACTCGCATAAAACGGTTGTTTGGTCAACGTCGGATTTTTGGAAACCAAAAAACCTCCAAACAACAGACCCGGCGGCTCCTTTTTTTGGCACAAGTTCGTCTGTGTCATTACTTCTGCAGCATCCATCTTCCGTGTGACGTCCCTCTGGTGCGCTGCTGTTTACCGTCGCTGCTTAGAAGTGCAGCATTTTAAAGGGTCCGTCTAAAACAGTGTCGCGCGGCGCAGCGCGAACGTTCGTTCCGGACGTTGTGTTATTAAACACACCGGTATGGCGGTATATTAAAAATGAACATTGTGACGAAAATATACACCGGTTTTCGGTATGAACCGGTATACCGCCCAGCACTACTTCAGTCTTTAGCAAATGTTGCTCAAACAGAAGTAAATTTATCGGGGACTATTTTCAGCTGCTGTTTTACGTATGAAACAGAACTGACTGAAATATATTTATGCACTTCTATTCACACACAATAAGGCATATTTTCAGCTGTGATTGAACTGTATTTTTTGAGGAACTATAGAGGTCTACAAAATGAATTAGAATAGACCCACCGCGCTTTTTGGTGGAGCTATTCGTATAATAGTCGACTCGGAAAAAAGCGAACGTTTTGACAATAAGAGAATATACATTCCTTTCAAATCAAACTCAAGAGGACATGACAGCTGCTTTATTATCACCTGCAAAAGCCCATATCCAAACATCATAACGCCTTAATTCCAAAAGACAATAAAGAAGACTATTTGTTCTTCATCAGGAGACTCGAAACAGTCAGCAACTCCCAGGCAGTTCAGTTCTTGTGTTTGGTGTTTTAAAACTGTGTTGTGGCAGCGATAGAGGCAGCGATGTTTCCTGTTTCCTGGACGGGACTCTCACACCGCACCACACACTGACAAGTCTGATCCCCGGTTACATGATTGGCCACCTCAGCGCGACATCAAGTTGCTTTTCTCCGAAAGTTTAATCAATCTCAACTTTTCACTGCAGTTTTTTTCCAGATCCACCCATGCGGCACCCACCGTCGCTACCCAAATGCACTACCCCTTTCCGCCTGATGTCCGATGCAGTGTGTGTGAATACAGGCTATAAAGCCTGCCAAAAAGAACACCTGATTTCCATATTTTGTCACCTTTTTGATTAATACCGTAAAACTTCAAATAATAGCCCGGGCTTCTATTTACCCAAATCGCCGAAATGGACCAGCTTGAATTTGAGACAGGCGTCTATAAGAGACAGGCCTTTAATTGACAATAGGAGGTTACCACATTATATTATTTTTTTTTAATTCGTATTATGTAAGGGATAATGTAGAGCGAGGCAGTTGTTAAAGCGAATACAACACCGACAGGGTGATCAAGACCCCGACGCGAAGCGGAGGGGTCTTGAATCAGCCTGAAGTCCATGCGTCCATAGCAACGTAAACTCTGTAGCTGTTAAGCTAATGCAACCCTTCATCTATTACTCACCACCACCTTACGGGCTGTGGTAGTAACCGTGTATGTTATGGGGTGCTGCCGTGGTGGACAAATGACCCAGCTGCTGTTTTAATCACTGCAGGAATTGACGTGACATTAGCTGACGCGTTGTAGTGAGCTAGCGGGCTATCGGCTGCTCGTATTTATTAAACTGAACATTTCTGTTGACGGTGAAGTGAGACGAGGTAAATGGCTTCATGTTCTCATTCATCTCGTTTCCTTTTTGCACAGCCGTTGCATGTTGACACACCTAAACGTGCAATGTAAGCTAACTAATTAGCGTTGTTGTCCCTGCGTAGCGATCATAGACCGTATATAAAGATGTAGTGATGGCGCTCACCAGATCTGCTGTCATTGCTTGAATTGGAGGACAGAAGTTGCTCGACGGCGTTTCTCCACTTTTTGCCACAGCTGATAAATTATCCGACTTCTTTCAGCGGATTGATTGATAGCTGTCCTCCAGAGTGAACAGAACTGCGTCCATAGCAACGCTCTTCTTTTGCATGGCAACGGTGTGTTATGCATGTCTCGCCGCTGCTTCTCACGAATTTTGTTCGGCAAATTTGACAACTGTCAGCTTAAATGTCAAATCATACTTTTTTCTTTTTGTCTCCATGGTGGTATTGAGAGAATTATGAAAAACTGAAGACTAAACGTAAGTTTGTTAACCTGTTTGTTATGTTGCCATAGCGATGAGTCGTTTATGAACGGTTGCGTCTGTCACGTGAAATCAAATCAAAACAGAACAAACGGTCTGACGGGTTTTAAAAGATCAAATACAACCCGACACGAAGAAAAAAAAACAAAAAAAAAACAACAGACCAGGCCTCTATTTGAGACCGGCCTTTATTTACCCAAATCTGTTGTCACACCAGGCGTTTAAAAGAGACAGGCGTCTATTTGTGACTCGGCTATTATTTGAAGTTTTACGGTAAGCAAGGTTTGTGGTGCAGAGAAAAGGTAATCTCTTCAATACCATTATAGGCTACCTATTGGGTTTTATATATAAGGGTTATAGTTGTTAGCCTGGCTCCTCCCTCCTACGTACTTCCGCTCAATTTTTATTTTCCTTCAGTACTCCGTCTGGGTTTGTGGTATATTCACGGGTTTTCTCCGGCCAAATCTTTGGCGGTCTAATCAGCGAACAGAGGGAGTGGCTGAGAACGATGACATTGAGGTCGTGAGCTAGTTTGAGTTGTAGTTCCGTAATGGCGGCAGAGAAAGATGTGAGCGAAGCCATTCGGTCCGTTGTGGCAACGCTGTCAAATATCCAGAAGTTAAAGCAAGAACAATCTTTGCTGAGTTTTGTTGGTGCCCATGATGTCATGGTCCTCCTCCCCACGGGGTTCAGGGAAAAGTTAGTTTCCAGCTCGCTCCGTTAGCTGTGAAGGAGTTGGCTAAGGCAACGCTAGCGATGCTAAGCCAACGTCACGACCAAACGTTAGCGATTGGTTATGGCAGATCCAGAGCGGCTCTGGGCAGATCCAATAGTTTTAAACTTCAACAGAGTACCCGCCTTCAAGGAAGTTAACACTTGTCAATGGAGAGTGGCCAGACTCTCTGGACTAATGAAATGTACCAGGATATATAGTTGTGGGTCATCCTGAACAATTGCTACTAATGTGCAGGGCTCAACATAAAAAAAATCCCCACTGGCCCCCGGGGCCAGTTGATCAGAGTTTTGCTGGCCCGTTCTAAATTTTTACTGGCCCTGAAAGAAATATCGTAGGTGTGATTGGCAAAGGACAAAAAAGCAGGAAAATATACGCCGCACCTCCCATGAAGCTTCAGAAAATGGTTATAACCCAGCCAGCTACTGTCACTGTATGTTGTGCCATTAGCAGTAAAGCTAGACCAGGGTCATCAACTACATTTTTACAAGGGCCAGAATTTTTTTAAGCTGACACTCCGGGGGCCGGACCTTCAAATAAAGAAAATAAAATGTATTTATACCTAATAAGCATATTCTTGTTTGATATTTCACTTTCTTACTAAATTAATGCTATATATTTTTTTACATGTATAGTGTAAGCAAACTCCTAAAAAAACATGGACAATCCATAACGATAACTAGATCGGCTACTTAACTACAAACAGTTCCCAGATTAGGGGGCAGTTCACTTAGTGATGGTTCAAGTCTTTGATTACTGAAACGTTGTTGTAGTATGCAGCGTCCTGATTGGTGGAAAATGTTTGCAGAAAGAAAGGCCTGTTGTCAGGTAAAAATGTCACTGTCAGAGAGCCTGAAGCGAAAAGTTGATGTGGAAAACAGCAGCTGTAATGATGAATGGACTGATAAGCAGGCTAGCATTCATCATGTATGCCTCATTTGAAATAAGACAATGCTGTTGCAAAAGAATACAACTGGCAACATCATCAAGAATGAAGAACGCGGACATAACGATCACGTAATTCACGTGCATATTAAGTAGCCACATGTAGGCTATATGTTTTGGTCTTATAATACGTGCACAGGTTACTGCTCCAGCGGAGAGGACGGTTCGTTAAGACAGCAGCTAAGTTTACAACAGTTTGTTCAAAGTTCAAGATATACAGACTATAAACTGACATCTTTCATTTTAGCTTGTTTGTAAAGAGTCGCTAATTGCAGAGTAGAGCTGTGTTTGCACAGCGAGTGGACAGAGCAGACAGAGCAGACTGAAACATGTTGATGCCTGTAGAACAGGTAGGTGGGTATAGTCAAAGTCAAAGTCTCTTTATTAGTCTCCCAAAGGAGAAATTCATTTTGGACAGAGAGAAGATTGCTGCAAGAGTAACATAGACACACATCAAACACAGGGTTAAAACAGTTAGACATTAAACATGGAGGCTACTCAAATAGCTGTGCAAAATTACAAGTTACCATTTTCTAGAAAGGCAGTTAATAAAAAATGTATCCATTTGGAAATATAAGTATCCTTACAATCCATTTTAAAAATGCATTAATTCCTTCAGTCCTATCCATACAAACATTCAGTCTCAAATTTACATTGATAAAATTTCGTTGTCATACATTCAGTGCTGCTCATTTATGAGCTTCACTGCGAGAGGAACAAATGAGTGCTTATACCTATTATATTTGCAGAGAGGAACCCTGTACCTCTTTCCTGAGTTCAATAACTCAAACTCCGAAAACAACACATGAGAGTTGTCAGATAGGATGATCTTAGCCTGCCTGATTGTTGCATGATTAAAAAGCTCCTGCAGGTTGAGGGGTGCAGGTGTTCCCATAATTTTGACTGCCGTCTTAACCAAATTAAAAATCTGTGTCTTGGATTTAACTGTCAAATTTCCAAACCAGCTGGTTATTCCATACCGAAGAATTGACTCTATTGTTGCTCTGTAGAAGATTAACATGATATTTGTACAGACCCCAAACACTCTAAGTCTGCGCAAAAAATAAAGACGCTGATGAGTTCTTGCACAGACATTTGATACATGTGTGCGCCAACTTAGGTCATTGTCAATATGCACTCCTAAGTATTTAAAGGAGGACACCTGCTTGATGTCAAAACCAACATCAAGGGCCACAGGGCTCCGATCTCCAGCTGATCTTGGATCTACCAACATTTCCACAGTTTTACTAGTATTAATGTGAAGTTGATGTAAATCGCACCAGTTAACAAACTTGTCCACAGCACCTTGGTGGACGCTTCTATGGCTTTCTTTAGTAAGCAAACTGAGAAGGACAGTATCATCTGAAAATGTAACTATATATTGGTTTGGCTTCGAGCTGGTGCAGTCATTGGTGTACAGTGTGAACAGAAGAGGTGAACTGACACACCCTTGGGGGGCACCAGTGCTGCACACTGCTGGATCAGACAAGGAGGAGTTAAACTTCACTTGCTGTGGCCCATTTGACAAGAATGAGTGATACCACCTGATTAAAAAGGGATTTACATTTAACTGAACTAATTTCCTAAGCATGATATCTGGCTGGATTGAATTAAAAGCAGAACTAAAATCAACAAAGAGCAGTCTAGCATATGCAACAGGACTTTCAAGATGCTTCAGAGTGAGGTGCATTATTGTTGATATAGCGTCACTTGTACTACGATTTTTTGTGTAAGCGAATTGGTATTTATCTAACATTTGTTTCACATCGGTATGGAGTATCTCGATCATAAGCCTCTCCATTGATTTAAAAACGTTGGAAGTAATAGCCACTGGCCGATAATCATTATTCTCCTGAGGACATGCCTTTTTTGGTACTGGAATAATAATAGATTTTTTCCAGAGTTCTGGTACCGTACATGTGTCTATAGATAGCTGAAATAATTTATGCCAGGCTGGTGACAGTTCTTCAGCGAAAGTTTTTAAAAGAAAAGCAGACAGATTATCAGGGCCTGTTGCTTTGGTAGTTCGTATGTTTTTAAACACCTTAATAACAGTGTGTCGTTCAATTGTAATTCTATCCAAATCAACATTACAAATTACATTCTCCAACACTGCAGCACATTCCTTGACATTATCAGTATTAAAACGCATATAGAAATTATTCAGTTCGTTTGCCTTTGCAATTTCATTGTGGGCAAACAGGGACTTCCTTTTTGTGTCCATGTTGGTCATTTTTCTAATAGAGTCCCAAAGTGTCTTAGTGTTAGATTCTGACAGATCTTGTTCCGCCCGCTCCTTGTACTGCTGCCGAGCTGCTCTCATTTGCAGATTAAGGTCTTTTTGTGCAGCTCGGACATCCGCTTTATTCCCAGATCTAAAAGCCGCTTTCTTCCTGTTGATGCATTCTTTAATGCCTTTAGTAATGTAAGGTTTGTTATTAGGATATCGTTTAACAGTTCTCTGGGGTATGACGGAGTCGATACAGAAAGATGTGTAGGCGGTAATTGATTCAGTGGCACTGTCCATGTCCGCATCCTTAAAAAATATATTCCAGTCCGTGCAGAGAAAGCATCCCTTCAGCTCCTCTGTTTTGTCACTGGACCTACCTTCACAGACTGGATTTCCGGTTTGCTGGACTTAAAAACTGAGTGATATGTAGGGAGCAGTTGGATAACATTGTGGTCAGAGTTATTCAGGGGAGGTCTGGCTTTGGCTGTATAGGCGTCCTTAATATTGCCATAGCATTTATCCAATATGTTGTTGTTTCTAGTTTTACACTTAACATATTGATGAAATCCAGGTAAAGTTTTATCCAGACTGCAATGATTGAAATCACCAAGTATCAGCATGGGAGCGTCAGGTTTGTTCTGTAAATGGCGATGGACACAGTCTGTGATTACCTTAGCTGCTCTGCTGGCATTCCCACTTGGTGGAATATACACAACACACACAAATATGTTGGTAAATTCTCTTGGCAGATAATACGGCCGCAGGGTAACACACAGCAGCTCCAGGTCTGGGTTACATATTTTGTCTCGCACTGCAATGTTACGGCACCAGCTATCTTTAATGTACATACACACCCCACCCCCCCGTGTCTTTCCCGAATTTGCATCTCTGTCTAAATGGAGGTGGGAAAAACCTTCGATTTGAATAAAGTTATCTGGCACCTCATCACTGAACCAGGTTTCTGTAAAAGCCATTAGACCAGACTCACGATATTCGTAGCAGGCTCCAACCTGTTGACGCAGTTCATCCAGTTTGTTTTTTAAGGATCGTGGGTTGCAGAGAAGCATCGGTGGTAGCGGTAGCTTGGTAGCTCCTCGGATACGCCGTCTGAGGCCGCCTCTCCTACCCCGTTTCCTAGCCTTCCTGCCTCGACGAAGGCCCGGTCCCTGATGTTGCTGTAAGTCCCCAGGCACATCGTGGAGCAGATCAGGTGAAGGTAGCACTCCGCTGTTCCGCAGTCCCAGCAGCACGGACCGACTGTACATTAGCAGGTCACCGCTTCTGGTTAACCCGTCAGCCGAGCTCTGAACAACTTGGCTAAACAGGATTAGCCACACCAGTGCTAGTGGTGCCATTCTCTTCCAATTCCCTACGTACACACGCAGCACACAGTTCACTGCACAAATGATAACCAGCAGATTTGCGCACTGAGTCCGCCGATACCAGATTTGAAACAGGGACATAACAGACGCCATAACAAACAAACAAACAAACAAAAAGCAGCAAGAGCCCTCCTCCATGTCGCCAGCAGAGCAGCGCCAAAAAAAATAAATAAATTATATTATATTATATTAATAAGTATTGACTTTTTAATCATGGAGGTTTTATTGTAGGTTACTTACAGTAACGACTGTAGCGTTAGTTCATCCGTGCCAGCGGCAGTAGGCCAAATAATCCTCGGTATCGTTTCCAGTCAGTTATGTGCTGCGTGAAGTAACGCACACACCGCGGCTCTGCCGTGTGTGAGTGTGTGTGTGAGAGTGTGTGTGCGTAGCGCGGACATCGCTGTTCAAAATCCCGTCTATCTTCTAAAATGCAACGCTTGTATCCAAATGAATTGTGTTTGAAGCTGCGTGGCATTTTATTGGTTTGGCTGGTCAGCTTTCGTTGGAAATTGCCGGCAAACGAAACCGTCGGCCTAGATGCCATCATCGCCTTTCTCCACCCAGGTGTAGCTGCTGTGTTTTCCACTACGAATGCCCTCTTTCTCACATTAGCTTCATAGTTCTTTGACATTTTAACTAACGTTATAAATTACCTGAGGTGAAAATGTGAAATGTTAGTTAACATTCACAAGCTTCGCGCCACTCAGTATGACGTTTGCTGATGCAGCAGACAGAGACACTGTCACTGGCCCGTGCGGGCCAGTAACTGGCCAATCAACTAGCCCGACATACTCTTTTACTGGCCCCGGGCCATCGGGCCATTGCTTATGTCGAGCCCTGTAAATGTGAAAATCAAACTGTACTCATCAAATGTGACGTTTATTTCCCATGCTAGATTATGATGCTTCTTTTGTTTTTGCACCCAATTGACTAGGTCTAGTTTTGCAAATCCGGACTCGACCCGATCCGGTGATGTTGTTGATGTAATGCAAAGTAATACAAGATCCAAAGATAACCGATCTTGCGGTACTCCTCTGTCCACATATGAAAATAACTGCCCAACTGTTGCTATTAGGTCTGCACGATAATGAGGAAAATAAGTGATATGCAAAAACATTCTTTGCAAACACAGTTCTGCTTTCCTGCTGCTTTCAGTGTTCTGCTAAAATACAACAAATTGCTTGTTGAACATAAAACAACATATATATCACATATATTGTGAAGCCCTAGTTGCTATCAGCCAAATATATTTTTTGGCAAAATGTCCTCTGCGTATTGCATCTGCATCCACGTCCAGCTCAGGCCAATTCGTTTAAGAATATTAATGCACATTTTCATTTTTGGCTCCCCAGAAAAAATCCCAATAAGATACATGGCTGTTTTCAAAGTGTTATCGTGCTTTCCTTTGACCTACACTTGTCCAGTCAGCTACACCATCCTGTCTGTCAAACAGGAGAGAATTATGGACGAGCTGGATGAAGAAGCCAAGGTCCACGTCATCAGAGGGCCACGGACCGGCGCCAACTCCTGATGGCATTGACCACGAACTGTCCCAGACTCACCGTAGAGTAGATGCATAGACTGTATGGTAACGTCACCCTGGCATGTGATGAGTCATCTCTGCTGAGCTTCTCATACTAAAGACACATTTCCATTTAATTTCCACTGCACAACTCAACTTTTTTTGGAAAAAGCTGTGGATACTACGGTTGGGATTATATACTTTTGTCCCGATTCCATTCTTTCACGATACCTGGGTGCAGATTTGATTTGTATTGCAATTTTCATGTATTGCGATTTTATTTCTCTTCTTAAACAAAAGTTTAATAATATACCACTACAGACAATATATCATGACACATAATTGTTTCCCCACCCCTAGTAGGGCTGCACAATTAATCGCAATTTTATCGAAATCGCAATATGGACTAGTGCAATATACAAATCGCAGGGGGGCGCACCATTTGTTAAAGGCAAAATATGTGTCAAACCATTCTGAATGAAGTATTGTGGTGCTGCAGAGACTCCCGGCCTACAAATGGAGTTGGGGTTGATAAAACATTAAACTGCTGTGTTTGAAAAGACATTTGTTAATCAAATCCAATGGTTGTCTGGTTATTGAGGTGTGGAGGCATTTGGATGTGTGGGTGTGTTAGAACCAACATTCAAACCTGTGTTGTGGGCATGTATGTCAGGTACATTTTAGTTTAAAAATGTCAGTCAATAGAGAATAATAAAATGGAATAAAATGATTAATATGTTGTAAATAATAACCAGCGCTTATCTGCACACTCCCCTTCAGAGAACCAATTCCAATGAACATAATGTCACATACCTGTGCCATGGTGAACACATTTAATGCAAAAACAGTGAGTACAGAGGATATCATACTATTCCTTTTTAGCCACGCTAGCATTGGGACTTTTGGGAACACAATGTTGGTCTGTTGGGCATCCACCACTTTGGTCCAGAGTGAAATATCTGAGGAACTGCTGAATAGATTACCCACCTTTCCCCTGACTTTTCCAACAGAGGCCCCAAGACAAAGTTTTATACGTTAAACAGTTAACCAAAGAAGTATCTATTTATTTATTTATATTTTTAAAACAGAAAAAGATTAAAGACAATCGGGCCTGGCTCAATATAAAACAGATTTTAAGCAGGTTCCTGCTCTGAACATAAATATCACATACACAACAAAGCTCACACAATAGACAGAGACAACAACAAACACACAAACCAAGATATAGGGCAACAGGAGGGGCCATAGAGCCGTCTCAATGGTCACAGATATATATATATATATATATATATATATATATATATATATATATATATATATATATATATATATATATATATATATAAATAAATAAAATATATATATATATATATATATATATATATATATATATAAATAATATACCGGTCCATTAAATGGAGAGCAAATGTTATTTTAAATAGTCTTCTTGATGTGATAGTTCTGATGTACTATCTCATTCCAGGCTTTAGTGAGCACATCTGCTTGATGGATTGGCATCAATCAGTGTACGTCTCAAATTTAACACAAGGGGCACAAACGTCAGTGTGCATTTGCAGTAATAAAACCTGCTAACTGCCTTGTCACACACCGAGTTATCAGTTTAACTTCTGAACTTGAACAATCTAATCCAACCACCCTTCAATAGTCCTGCCTTTGTTAAACTTATAATATTCAGTTTGTGTTGACACTGTTTTGTAGACACTTTTGTCAACCCTCATTAACATGAAAGTGATTCAGATGTACATACAGTTGAGGCCAACATTATTAGCCCCCCCAGGAATTATGCAACATTTTCCTAAAATTCTTCCTTGATATAATCAAACATTCACTAGTGCTATTTAGTAGCTTTTGGTACATTTTGGAATATAAGATACATTTTTAGGCTTGCTTTATATCAAATATAGTGAAAAATGGGGTGGTCAGAAATATTAGCCCCCATGTGAATTTTTACTTTCAAAACACACCTAATTAACCAATCAGCTTTCAAACCACACCTGTGCAGTCAACTGGCTTCCTAACAACACCTGAGCGTTCAATCAGCATAAAAGGACTCCAAGGAACAGGGCACTTGAACACATTATTAAGAGGGACTACTTTTACTCACCATGCCAAAGACAAAGGAAATCAGTCTTGAGCTCAGAAAGAAGTAGTGAAGGCTTATGATAAGGGAGAAGGCTATACTGCCCTTTCCAAGCGTTCCAGAACCGTTGTACGTTGCATCATTGCCAAGTACAAGGAGACAAATTCTGTAAGAAACAAACCTGGGCGTGGTCGTAAGCGCAAGATTTCAAGAAGTCTCAGATCTCAGTTTCAGAATAGTCAGAGATGTCAGCAAGAAGCCCCGGACATCTGCCAAGATGACTGTTGCTGAACTGGCCTCTTCTGGAGTTGATGTTTCAAGGAACACAGTTGTGAGGGCTCTTCATCGTGGTGAGCTTTAGGGCCATCGTCCCAGAAGAACCCCTTTACTCAAAGAGCGCCACATCACAGCCAGACCCGTGAACATTTCAAAGGTAAAGATGAGTTTTGGAAGTCTGTGCTTTGGTCTGATGAGACTAAACTGGAACTGTTTGGGCACATGGATGTTGTTTATGTTTGGCGAAGAAAGGGAGAGGCCTTCAACCCTAAGAACACAGTTCCCACAGATAAACATGGTGGTGGGAGCATCATGCTGTGGGGCTGTTTTGCAGCCTCAGACACAGGGAGTCTCGTTCGGGTGCATGGCATCATGAAAAAAGAAAATTATGTTGAAATTTTGAGGGATAATATGCAGAAATCTGCTCGTGGTCTATCCTTAGGTCGTTGCTGCGTCTTCCAACAAGACAATGACCCAAAGCATACATCGAAATTGGTCCAACAGTTTCTGAAGGATACCAAAACCAAGGTCCTGGAGCAGGCATGGATTTAGAAAGCAGATGCCCCTGGGCACTAAATCTTGGAGGCCCCCCTCCCAGAACTCGTGGCCCAAACTCACACAGTATCTTACATTTTAGAAACAGTAAAAGGAAGCTATGAATGAAGATACAGCCTAATAACATAACTAACAATAACTAGAGTCATGGGGATGCAACAGTATGACCTCACGGTTATAGTGACAGTTTTTATTTATCATTGAAAACGGGCTACTAAAACACTGGCCGGCTGTAGGGTGTCCAGTAAGAACTTGAACCTGTCTGACTTTGAGATTTATTTAAAACTCAAACATGAAGTTGGATGTGGTTCTGAAATATAAGCAAATAATAATGCACATTAATAGACATCTGACTTACTATGAACATTACCAAAACTAAATGTTATAGCCACCAGCAAATAACAAGAAACAATACTAAGAATTACATTAATTTCTCTGTAATAATTAACATAAATATAACATATTATTGCTCAGTAACACAAACTGAGAATGAGCCACATCTATTACAGCACACATAGCCGTAACGGAGCAAACATTTGAGCAAACTACCTTTAATAGCTAAGCCTGTGGCTCCACAGCGCTAGGCTGTTTACTGGCATTGCACGTTGCTAGCAAACAACCTGAATTTCAACACGTGTCTGCACAAGTAATATTAAACAATCTCCACATCTATCAGCCATGCAATAAGAAACAGCAATATTATCAAGGCGATAATATCTCTCTCTCTCTCTCTCTCTCTCTCTCTCTCCAAATAAATGTCTTGTCGTAACATGGGCTAAATTGATCCACATCGCAGCAGAACAATTAAGCTTTAACGTTAACACTGATTTTTCTCTCTCTCACTGTCGCTCCCCTTCACGGAGAAACAGATGATCAACAGTCTACTAGGTTGGGTACAGCAGCATCTCCTCCCCTTCTGGCCACCCTCCTTACTGGCAGTTTATCTGCACAAGGGACTCTTTACTGCCTGGGACCTTATGCAACAGTCTTTCTTCTGGCCTTTCTCCTTGAAAACTCCTCCACGACTTCAGTAAAGTCCAGGTCTCTGACGAGATCCGACTCTATTGCCAGAATTGCCAGAGAGTTCAAGCGTTGTTGACTCATCCTTGTTCTCTGTTCATTTTTAATTCTCGCCATGTGGGAAAATGAGCGCTCCCCTTCACAGTTTGTCACTAGCAAAGTGAGAAACATCCTCAAGGCCACGTACACATTAG
Organism: Gymnocephalus cernua; assembly: GCA_023631565.1. Taxonomy (NCBI): domain Eukaryota; kingdom Metazoa; phylum Chordata; class Actinopteri; order Perciformes; family Percidae; genus Gymnocephalus; species Gymnocephalus cernua. Next base: position 31,710,180 of record CM042441.1, on the reverse strand, counting down.
GGAAGACGGATTGCAGGCCAAGTTCCAACACGGTGTTCAGCATCTTTGATGGCGACTTGTCTTGTTCACACATGAATGATCTGAATTGTATGAGCTCGTTGGCAAAGCTGCTGTTTAGGTCTGATGGATATGCACAGAGTAGTGCATTGGCGTGTTTTATGACCTCACTGTTGCTCGTTGTTTCTGGCATGAACAAAACTCCAAATATATCCGTCAATTCCTTGTAGGCAGACAGGCGATGATCAAGACAGCTGACCAGTTTGTTTATGACTACATAAAATGTGCCTATTTGGAATTTCTTCCTCCCATCATGTAGGTTGCTTGGATCTTCTTTCACTCCCTTCATCTCCAAAGGTTTTCCGTTTTCTGCTTCGTTGTAGGTCACACTTGTATGTGTGGAGCACACCTGTTACATTCAGAGCTGCTTTTTCATACATCTCAAACTGATCACGTTGTGTGGAAATAAACGCACGCAATGACTCAAGTAGATTAACTGCTGTCAAAATGTTGATGTCACTTTTTTGTAGCATTATGCTTGTTGCTTGAAATCTCTCGAGGATTGTATGCCATAAATGCAGTTTCTAGATATTTCAACTTAGTGCACAGCACCTCTGCTTCATGTCTGGTGTCTCTTCTTTCCTCATCTGAGCTGGCTATATTTGCAAGTGCCTCCTTTATCTTTGCATAGTTTTTCAATAGAGCTTTGGTGGCATCTGCTCGACAGCTCCATCGTGTACCTGACAGAGATTTCAGTGTCAAACTTATCCCGTCGGTGTTGCGGAGGTTGGTAGAGGAGGAACAAAATGTATACAGTGAGTGCAACATGGTAAAGTAATTTCCAACTTCTGGGCTGCTTGCCTCTATGGTGTTGACTCCAACTAAATTCTTTTTTTAGATACGCTTGAAGTCCATTATACTTTCCAGACATTTAGAGGTGACCCAAGCAATTCATTATCACCTCTAAAGGCAAGTCCTCTCTCCCCGAGAAACTTGATCACCGCCACAACTCTTTTGAGGACCTCTCTCCAGTATTGTCTTGCTCCTTCCATTTGTTTAAGTAAAGATGAGTCAATGGTTGCGGTGCCCTTACATCTCTGATGTAAAGATAGCATGCAGCTCCTGTGCACATCACTCTTCTCATGATCCCCAATGCGTTCTGAGTGTTTCCAGTCGCTAAATCCTTCAACAAACTGATTATGCTTTTTTGAGAAAGGTTTACATGCAAAACAATAAATATTACCATTTGATGGAGAGAACATGACCCATTCTCGAGATACTGTCTGTCCATACTGGTAGATGAGAAGTAAGTCATTGTTGAAGCAACGTCTTTTACCACCAATGGTCCTATCCCTGGTAGAAGCTGGATAATTAGATCGTCGGTTATGAAAAGCTGCTGCACCCCTTTTGATGATAATAGATTTAACAATATCGCTGGTTGTGTCTCCCCATAAAGCTGGATCTTTAACATTGTTGAACCAGTCGTCCTGCATTGATGATCCATGCTTAGGTGCTGGTTGCGTTTGATTAGGTTCAAGGTTCAAGCAGCCGCTTTGGGAAGTCTCCCATTCAGGTGGAGGATGGTACTGAGGTTCATCAGAGCAGCTGGGTACTAGGAGACGGCAAGGACAGTGAGAAAAGAGTGCAGAGTGGTGCATCATTATAATGAGTTGTCAGGACTTACAGCACATGTGTCAATCTCAAGGCCAAATCTGGCCCATGAATGAATTATCTTTGGCCCGCATGACAAAATGTATTTGGAGCTGGCGCGCCGGTATATTGCATGCACCACCATAATAGTACAAACAAGATGCAGGAGGAAAACGTCACAGATGAGCTGACAGTTTATGGAAAATGAAACGTGATGAGCATCATAACACGAGCAGTTAACTTTATCAGAGCCAAAGGTTAAAATCAGCAGTTCAACTCTTCTGGCAGAGTTAAGTTCAGAATATGGTGACTTGCCCTACCACACAGAGGTGCAGTGTCTAAGCCAGGAAAAGGTGCTGGAAAGATTTTTCGAGTTGCGTGAGGAGATCTGTGAGTTCATGGAAAGCATAGGGAAATACACAACAGAGCTCCGACATTAAAAGTTTCTGTGTGACATCACAAGCCACCTGAATGCGCTCAACCTGCAGCTTCAGGGGCGGGGCCGTGTCATCACTGACATGTACGCTACAGTGAGGGCTTTTAAAACAAAGCTGCGGCTGTGGGAGACGCAGATGCTGCAGGAAAACTTGAGCCATTTTCCGCACTGCCAAACAATGAAAGAGCAGGTCGCTGCCGCCATTTTCCAAATTACAGTTTGCTGAAAAACTTGGCATACTTGATGCGATTTGCCGATTTTGAAGCCCAAAAAAGGAGGTTTGAACTGCTCAGTAATCCATTTACAGCTGACGTGGAAAGTGCACCATCAAACCTCCAACTGGAGCTGATTGAGCTCCAATGTAATGACACACTGAAGGCAAAATATGAGTCTGCATTTCTTTTCTCTCGCTACTACAGGACAATTTGATTTTTCTTTGAAGTAAATTAGGCTGCTATGGGCTGTTGTTTGCCTGTAGAACATGTTTTCACTTGAAACTACTGAAAAACTGCAGATAGAGCCATAAGAAATGAGTGAAACTGATTTTATTTATTTTATTTATTTTATTTATTTTATTTATTTTATTTATTTTATTTATTTTATTTATTTTATTTATTTTATTTCCTAATGTATGTTGTTTTATAGGCAATAATCTATAGGCCCTGTTAGTTTCAGGTTCAATATGTGCAATAAGGTTGTTGCAATAAGTTTTCAATAAACGTTGAACCAGTCTGGCCCCTGACCTGTAGCAATTTTTTAAATCTCGGCCCACTGTGTATTTTAGTTCGACACCCCTGACTTACAGGAAAGCTGTACTTGTGGCAACTATTTTATTCTGTCATAATTTCCTGAAATGTAGTGACAACATAACATTAAAATAAAAAAAATAAAAGAATACAGACTATCACCAGCCTTAACCTTTAATTGATTAGTAGTTTTAATAGATAGAAAATACAGATTACTTTGTTGCTGTATTATGACATCACAATCACCATATTTTACATAATATACTTAAAAGCTTGTTTTGGGAGTATTTCTATCAATATGGGGGTAATACTCAGGTGTCCACTTGTATATAAATTATATGAAAATGTACCCCAACACATACAGTAATGCTATGCAATGTACCAAACAGAGTAACTTTATTTTCATGTAAAATGGGAATATTTCAATCAATGCATATTCCAAATATATTTAAGACTTAACCTATAATGAACTATGTGTGTAGCTAATTCTCTGCTTTGGTAGGACACACACACACACACACACACACACACACACACACACACACACACACACACACACACACAGCTCGTGCCGAACCCCGTGTGTCCGCTTCGCCCGAGCCAAAAACCGCAACTGGCGAGAGGCCTACTTCTCTGCAGTGAACTGACGACAAAAGACAAACTTTTAAAATATTATGTGAAATAGGCCTATTACGTGAAAGTACACTCAACTAGAGAATGAGTCCCACATAGGCCTATTATGTATTGATAAGCCTAGACCGCGTATCTGATAATAAAAATGAACAGTCAACATTAATACAACAACGTTACATGATTTAAAAAGCAACATATCATACAGGGACAGATCAGAGGAGCTGGGCTCTAGCTAAATCAGAAAAACATATTTATTTAGGTGGGTTGGTGGACTTCAGCGGTTTCGGTCTCAAGGGGAGTCGGGGACTGTGGTGGTGGGGGGGCACTTGGACAGGTTTCTGTCACTCCAGCCGGGCTGTGGTTTTCTGAATTGTCGTGCGACTCGTGCTGGTGCTGATGCTTTGCTGAAATATTAGCGAGGCTGGATGCTGTGATGCTGAACTCCTCTTCGCTAGCACCACAGCAGGCGTCGCCAGGCTCTTTATTTGTGTCGAGACTTTTTAAAAAAGTGGAGATGGTTGGCATATTTCTTCTCATTACATCCTCTCTGCCATCCTTCTCCCTTTTGGCTTTTCGTTTTGTGGCTCCACTGCTCCACCGTTTTTTATCCATGTTTGTTTTTTCGATGTCCTCAACTCTCTTTTTTTTCCCACACTATCTTCTACCGTCTGTCTTGCCGCTATCAACAGTTTCCGCGGTAACCTGACTCATTGTCATCATCAGACACAGCCGACAGACAAAAACTGATCATGATACTTTTTTGTGTGTAAATAAATTATTGCTATCACACATACACACAAACACACACTCATGAATTAATTTTATTTTAATTTAATAAGCAAAAAAAAAAAAAAAAAAAAAAAAAAATGAAAAAGCCCACACAGTTTGGGGTCTTGGAGGCCCCCTAGAGGTCGGAGGCCCCTGGGCACTGGCCCAATCCGGCCGGTGGTAAATCCGGCCTTGTCCTGGAGTGGCCTGCACCTCAATCCTATTGAGAATCTGTGGCGGGTGCTCAAAGTGAATGTGCTTGCTCGGAAACCACACAATTTGGACCAGCTGGAACAATTTGCAATGGAAGAATGGGCCAAAATCCCTCAGGAGACTAGTGCCAACCTAGTAAAGAACTACTCTAAGAGGTTGTTGTCAGCTGTGGCTCAGAAATGGTACACTATTGACTATTAATGGCCTGGGGGCTAATGATTTTGGACGTCTAATGTTTGCCTATTCTTGTTTCAACTCAGTGTATCAATAAAATATCCTAATCAAACTTAGTGGACTTTTTGTATTTGCTATTTTGGAAACAAATACACTTAATGGTCATTTCCATGGAGAAATCAAGAGTTTTGTCTAATTTCATAAGGGGGGCTAATAATTTTGGCCTCAACTGTATCCAGGACCGTGCTATATAGGGTGGGCTGGTAGAAATAACAGATGTGAAATTTGGGCGGTGGGGTAATCCAGAGGTTGCAGTTCAAGTCCCTAGTCAGATGCCAGTGAAGTCTATTAGAAGCACTTTTCCGGTGATGATTGAGCGTTACTGCGCGGCTGCAAACTCAGCTTGCTGCTGTAGATGTGACGTGAGCAACGTGTCTGCAAGTTGTAAGTCTTCTGGTAGCTGTGCCAAGAGAAATCTCAATCATTCCCAATCTTGCAGAGACGGAGAGCGTAGGTATATGTAAGGAGATAACATAGGCCCAGGCTAATTATTGCTAACTAAAATGCTAGTTAACATTAGTAATTAAACTAAACAGCTAATGTAAGTCCAAACTGCCTGCGAGCTTCTCCTGTACTGTACGGTAATTCCTCTACTATGAGACAGTAAGTCTCGTGGTTATGACCCAATCGTTAGGCTATTTTTATAAAAACGTCTGCTACGGAGCCATAACGTGAGGTACAAGGTAATGGAGCCTTTTATACATTGTCGTGTTTCTTTAGAAATAAATAACGGACAAATAAAGTCTTTAAACGCTTGAGATGTAAAGTTATTCGCTGTCAAAGTGACGCCAAAATGAATGGCAGTCAATGGAATGCTAACGGGGGGGGTGATGGCTTGTTGGCTACAAAGTTGAGGCAGGCTTACCCCCCCCCCACTGATTAGTCGCCAATCAGTTATGTAATTTTCTACATAGCAATAGTTTGAGGACTTTCAGTCAGGATTTAGAATGCATCATAGCACAGAGACGGCACTGGTGAAAATTACTAACGACCTTCTAACTGCTTCAGACAAAGGACTTGTCTCCATACTTGTCTTACTAGATCTTAGTGCTGCTTTCAACACTATTGACCATACCATCCTGTTACAGAGACTGGAACACTTAGTTGGCATTAAAGGAATCGCACTAAGCTGGTTTAAGTCATATTTATCTGATCAATCTCAATTTTTTTAATATTAATGATAAATCCTCCAGGTACTCTAAAGTTAACCATGGCGTTCCACAAGGCTCAGTGCTTGGACCAATTCTATTTTCCTTTATATATGCTTCTTCTTGGCAATATTATTAGGAAACATTTAATTAACTGTCATTGTTATGCGGATGACAACCAACTATACCTATCAATTAAGCCAGACGAAACCAGTCAGTTAACTAAACTCCAAGCATGCATCAAAGATATAAAAGCAAGCAATTTACTGATGTTAAACTCAGGCAAAACTGAGGTGATTGTGTTGGGCCCTAAACACCTCAGAACCTCAGATATAGTATAGATAACCAAATATATAGTTACTCTGGATGGTATTGCTGATAGAAATCTAGGAGTTATTTTTGACCAGGATATATCCTTCAATGCCAACTTAAAACAAACCTCAAGAACAGCCTTTTTTCATCTTTGTAACATTGCCAAAATTAGGAACATCCTGTCTTAAAACGATGCTGAAAAACTAGTCCATGCATTCGTTTCTTCCAGGCTGGACTACTGTAATTCCTTATTATCAGGATGCTCAAATAAAACCGTTAAGACTCTCCAGCTGATCCAGAACGCTGCAGCACGTGTTCTGACAAGAACTAAGAAAAGAGATCATATCTCTCCTGTATTAGCTTCTCTGCATTGGCTTCCTGTAAAATTCAGAATTGAATTTAAAATCCTCCTCCTGACCTACAAAGCTCTAAATGGTCAAGCACCATCATATCTTGAAGAGCTCCTTACTGTCCCACTAGAGCACTGTGCTCCCAGAATGCAGAGTTACTTGTGGTTCCTAGAGTCTCTAAAAGTAGAATGGGAGCCAGAGCCTTTAGCTATCAGGCTCCACTCCTGTGGAACCAGCTCCCAGTCTGGGTCCGGGAGGCAGATACTGTCACCACATTCAAGAGTAAACTTAAGACTCTCCTCTTTGATAAAGCTTATAGTTAGGGAGTGAGGAGTTGCAGCGTCCGCCTAACCTGACCCACCTGCTTCTCTTCATAGTCGTTAGATTCATCTATCATATAATCAATGACATAATCAAAGTAGAGGGAGGCAGGCCGATACAACCCGATCCGGCTGGGGAGAGTTCAGAGCCCGACCAGGCACCTCTCTTTAGCCTGTCTCTCTTAGTTATGCTGTTTTAATTTTAGACTGCCAGGGGACTTCCTTTGACACACTGAGCTTCTCTCTCCTCTATGTTCCCTTTTCTGTGCATCCATGTCCAAGAAATGCATGTTACTAACCTAGCCCTGGGAGCTTGCTCCCCGGAGTCTTTGTTTCTTTTCACCCAGGATGATGTCCCGGGATTAGGATGGCACAAAATCATGGTTCCAGCTGTGGCTGGGATTCTGCTTCATGCTATGCCATGCTATGCCATGCTGTCCCCTGCTACGCTCCTACAACCACAATTTCACAATTCTGTTTCATTATATGTTCTGTGACTGTTATTGCCTCCATCCGGCTGCGTCAGCCACCACCTACCAAGAGCCTGGGTCTGTCCCAGGTTTCTTCCTAAAAGGGAGTTTTTCCTCACCACTGTTGCACTAGTGCTTGCTCTTGGGGGATTTTTTTTTTTTTTTTGTAAATTATAGAGTGTGGTCTAGACCTACTTTATCTGTAAAGTGTCTTGATATAACTCCTGTTATGATTTGATACTATAAATAAAATTGAATTGAATTGAATTAGATAGGTGGGCCAACACATTTTTTGTGCATGCATTGTTTTAGTCTGGTGCAACACTGGCAGCGCCGCCGCTATTTAGCTTAGCTTAGCGTAGTGAATGGAATCCTATGTTGCCGGTTAGCATGTTGTGAGTAAAAGTGAGCCAATAAAAGGCAAATAAAAACTACCTAATTACCTGCACTGAGACAAACAATTTGTTGGCCCACCTATCTACAGCTAGGGGAGACCGTGATAAGCGCTATTTCAACAAACGGTCCCTTTTAAATGAAGTCAGTTACTAAGGGCAACATATAGTGCTATACATGTGTGTTTATTTAGTGGACCAATGCACCTTAAATTATTTTAGTTGATTTTTTTTTTTTTTTTTGTATTCTTTAACAATAAAGGATTCAATAAATTGGCATTCTTAGTACACAATTTGTGTTGTCCAGTAAACTGGGACTATAATTTGGGAAAATTGTACAGTTATAAAAACCTATCCTAATTGTACAATCCTCCTTAATTATAGTCTTAGTTCACTGAACCAATAACTATATAGTGTAGACTACTCATGTAACGACAGGGAGAGGACACCCCAATGTTGACGTTATATTTTTCTGGGGGGCAATAACTAATGAAAATAACTCTGTTACATTCATGTTTACAGTGTGCATTATTATATCTTTATAGTTTCTAGATTTTAGAGTCCAATTTCTGCAGTGTCTTTCTTTTCTATCTCCGTATATACGAGGCAGCAACACATATAATATATAAAGAAGGACCTCTATAAAAAAACGTGAGAAAAAGCGTGACAGATAACAGCTGACCGACTGAATGATTGTCTAAAAATATACATTTACGAACTACTGCTCTTAACTGAAACCATTCAATGAGTCACATATCATTTGCAAAAACAAACAGTTGTACACTTTGCATAAAAAGCAAGCAGTAGAAGTTAATATGACTTATGACATTTATATTTTAGTCCATGAGAGAGAGGGAGAAACAGAGTGAGAGATATTTATGCATAGAAAGAAATCTCCATGGTAAATTTCCTGAGGAACATTCGGGCATTTTTGTACATTTTTTTCAAGTTTTTTTTTTCATTTTGTGATCATTTTTGCTGTGTTACTGCTTATGAAATGAATGCCTATGAAATTTTGTCAGAACCTTTCTTTTTAGTTGAATTTTTGAAATCCAGTGTTTTTTACTCTTACATGTTCTTTATGCTCAAATGATTCATTTTGTACCCTCTCACCCTCTTAGTGGCAAAAACGTACACACACACAAAAACTGCTATTAAATCATCATATATTAATGTTTTTTCTGCTTTTTTTCATAAATCACTTAAACAACTTGTAACTTGCTCAAAACTACCAAATATTCAATACTTTTAGGATTTTAACCCTTTAAATGCCAGTTTTAATTCTTTGAAGTAACAATTATTTATGAAAAAAAACAAAACATTAATTATTTTCCATAAAATAAATTGTAGGGGAATGGGGCTTTGGTGGTGATTAGAGTCTTGGATACTCCATCCTGAGATTGAACGCCTCCCATGTAGGTTTGTCATTTGCTGAATCAGCTGGATCAAGTCAGGAGTGAAGAAAAGGTCGAAAGAGGATGCCACATCATGGATTCTTGATATGGCATATCTCGTGGGCCCTGGCATCATGCCGGTCAGTGCTTGAATGTAGCGCAGTGCCTCAGTTGAGGATCTTCAGATGAGTCCTGCAGTTCGCTGGCAGATAAAGGCTGCATGACCATTTCTAAAGCCTCTCTTGCACTAAAATACCTCTTTATTTTTGCTCCTTCTCTTTGCTCCAGGTCTTTCTCCTTCTCTGCTCACTAATGAAATAAACCCTCAGCCAAGCTGCATTTTATCTTTGGCTGTGAAAGCAGCCAGTTGCATAAACACACTAATTGTAGTTACAAAGGTAGGAGACAATGTTTTTAGTCAACCACGTCTCCAAAGACACATGAAATGCATCCTTCAAAAGATGCCCTTTTTTCACATGGCTCCATAATATAACTATAATTTCATGCATCGGCCTACAAAGGGAAAATGGTGGAATCTGGTGGAATACAGTAAAAATGTCAAATATCACCACTTCTGTTCAAAATGAAATGCTGACATTGCAGAATGCATGGTTTTTCATACTGTAAAGGCAGTGAGATAAAAACATTTGGTTATAATGGAAGTCAATGAGGCATTTATTTGTCCAGAGGTAGTATGTGGAACTACATTGAAAATACTAATGCAATCAAATCAGTTTTGTTGCTTATCTTTGACATATCCAAGACTCTAATCACCACCAAAGCCCCATCTCCATGTTATTCATTATATGGAAAAAATATGATTTTATTTTATGATTTTTTGTAATAAAAATTGAAATACTTTAACTAAACAAACTGGCATTTAAAGGGTTAAAGGTTAAATGTTTGGTAGTTTTGAGAAAGTTACAAGTTGTTTAAGTGATTTATGAAAAAAAGCAGAAAAAATATTAATATATGATGATTTAATAGCAGTTTTTGTGTGTGTGTATGTTTTTTGCCACGGAGAGGGTGAGAGGGTACATAATTTGAGGAGGGCATGAGGGTTAATTCAGAGCAGTGGTCAGTTAATGAATATATTTAGGCTGCTTACGCATTCAGTCGGTCCGCGGTCGTCTGCCAGGTTGTCTCTCGCTGTTTCATTACAGTGGCCGTGTTTTATTTTTTATTTTTTTTTTACAAATAATATGTTTCACGTTATCATACTTCTACAAGAAGTTCCTGCTCACTCTGTATAAACTATGAACAAAGCATATTCTCCATTGTAGCATCCAGGGCCGTTTGAAGGAATTTGGGGGCCCCAAGCAAAATGGACAACCCCCCGCACGCACGCACGCACGCACGCACGCACGCACGCACGCACGCAAAGCCTACAGGAACTACAGCATAGCCATAAAGTTCACCCACACTTTATATAAATAAAAAAAGGTTCACAGTGCATAAACTGCTGTTGCACCTAGAAATTTGACAGGCACTACTGTATATTAAAAAATTTTAATTGTCCATGGGCAAAAGTGACTGGTATTTACACATTACATTACATTTTTTGTGGGAATTCAATAGTGATTTGCACTGTTTTTTTCTAACAATATGACAGCACACACTTATCAGTTTAAACTCTGGGCTGTGCAGGATATCAGCTGTAATTATAGAGCTTGTGGTGGTACCTTGTGCTATAGAGGAAACATCAGCACTGAGAAGTGATGCATCTGTTGATGTTGAGGATGAAGTTGATGGTGTAGCTGGCAAAATAATTGAAAATAAAATCTAAAATTACCTGTGAAGTACGTTTTACCATTTCACTGTTAGCATATTGAAAGAGGTCACTATTAACAGCTCAGCTCAGTGAGAGAAATTCACTCTACCTTCATCAGTGGAGGAATCCTTAGGAAGAGCCTGAGACATTTAAGCAAAGCACTTTGAGGGAGAAAGAAAAGATGGTAACACTTTATAATAACAATCATTAATAGATGGTAAATTGATAGTCAATTAACCTTTAGTTAATTGTCTGTTTACTGTTAACAATGAAATTATAATTAAATGTTTACTAATTATTAGTAGTGCTGTAAATTAACAGTTTATTGTAACACACATTATATCTATCATATAATATATTAGGTATCGGGTAATGATTAAACATTTTTTGTAAACCTTTAAGAAACCATTTTTAAAACATCTATAAACATTACATATATAGACGGACCAGATATTCCTAACACGTTGTTAAGGGTTACTAATGCTTAAAAACATTAAGCTAATGTTTGATGCACGGAATATATTGTGTGGTTTTCCTAACCCCCCATTAGATAAATAGATTATCACGGTGGAATAGTTAGTATAGCATGTTAACGTTATGCCACTTTCATCAAAACCTATTACAAAGCTATAGCAATGTCATGTCATTAAATACGATAAACAGAGATTCTGGAACATATCTGCGTCTTCCTTATCCCATTAAAAACATATTACAGTAGTATGTAACCATATTCCGTCCGTTCGAAAAAAAAAGTTGCACTAACTGTTACAAGCAGCATTTGCCGTCAGGCAGGTTACAGGTAACGTTGGCTAACATAAACATATTTTTGCTAGCCTACCTGCTGCAAAATTACACCAAGACAAGTAGAGCTATTTCATCCAGTGTAATTTATCACTTACCACTATCTTGTTTTTTCTTATCCTCCTCTTCCTTTCTCTTCTTCCTTTTCTGGCTTCCTGAAGCATAATTCCGCTTCATGATGACTGCCGACCTTGCTGCCGACGGAGGTTTTGTTTTTGCCGGCAGCAGAGATCAGGAGAGGGTTCCCTTGAGGGGGATCCCGAAAACAGTGTCATTGCACTTTACTGCTTTGACTATCAAAGGGGCGCTCACAGTCGTCAAGCAATTGCTTGGTTTGCTTGCCTTGTCGCGACGGGCCTGGTAGCATCAGTAAATCTGTGATCGACCTCGCGGTCTGTTAAGGAAATCCGTGAACGCGCATCTATCCGAATTACTTCAGCCCGGCTCGACCTAGTCGCTCCTCCTCCTTTGGCCGTCGTGAGATTAGACTAGGTCAAGTCTTGCTTTATCGGTTATCCTGGATTTATATATTCTACTTTTGTCAAACAGCCCCCTGGACTCTCCACACCGCTGTCTTCAGACTTTTGCGTTTTTACCCTTTAGACGATAACGTGAGTGATGGTGGAGCGTTTTTAAGATTTCCACTCTGGAGGGTGGTTTCACTTACTTGCATTTTTAAGCCCCACAAACGCCGTCGGCGTATAAACTAAAGGCACATCTGATAAAATATTTTTCCGTTTTCACCCGCGAGCGTCATCCTGTAAACAGGGCCTCACACACCAGCCACAGCGCAGGCAGAGGAGAGGGAGTGCGTTTGACAGGGCAGAGAAATACCCGTCTCTCTTTGACAGTCTTGTAAATAAATTGTAACATAAGTTATACATCACATTTAATATTTCAGTTCATAATTAGTGTTTGTTGTATTTGCTTATTTCTTATTTGCTTATATGTAAGAAATTAAGTTTCAGTTTCTTACATTTTCAGCATCGTATAAAGTAAACAAACAAAAAATGCAAAGCTCAATAAGTTTTATTTTTCATTTGTAACAGTGGTGTGTGTTCCTGTTGCCCAGTGCTTTAAGAGCAATTGTTCAAAGGCTCAGAGCCTGGCCTAGCATACTGCAGAATAAAACAATGTTTCATACTGCATAGTACTGATGAACACAGTATACAGTACAGTATACAGTATACAGGTGCTGCTTACTGCAGTCGTCTGCAGTGTGTAGTAGGCGATTTCGAAAACGGCCAATGTAATAGGGAATATTTTAAAACAGGTAATTTCCTGTGTTCTGGTGAACTTTATGCGGCCGTGTGACAAACCTGGGATTCATGGCTCAATTCAAACAGGATCAAAAAGATTATTTGTCTCTTCCCGTTCACTACCATACTTTTTCTTTTCCAAATTAATGTCCAATGAGAGTCCACCGAGAAGGGGAGGAACTTTGCCTCTCTATATAGAAAACCGGCTCGGTATGACATCACTCAGAGCCGAGAGTAGTTAAAGGGATACTTCACCGATTTAGCATTCAGCTTTGTATCAGTAGAAACCCGGTAGTATTTCTGAATGACCGTGCGTCCCTCCCTCATATCCCCCTGAGACAGGAGATATCTGCATTGGGGGGGCCGGAAAAAATCTTCCAATGACGTAAAATGACGATTTTTGCGTCATCGGAAGATTTTTTGGCCAGAGCAAAATACTACAGCCAGTAGTAGGACCTACTTCCGCATGTTTTAAACCCGCCCATCACCCGAATCTCAGCCGATCTCAGCCGGAAAAAAACAAAATGTCAGCCATCTTGAATCCTCGCTAAACAGGGCTCTCTCTCATGGATGTATTAAGAGAACTTCTCAGCAGCAAACTTTTACAACAATTATGTGCATTCAAACTACCGCATGTGTACCACCGGGATACATCGGTACAGATCGGAGAATATGCAGGGAACGTTATTACAGACGGAAAAATCGGCCCACTACGAGAGCTTCGCCAGCACGGAGACCAGCACGGAGACCAGCACGGAGACCAGCGGTCCCGAGCCGGGTAGGGGACATCCTCGTCGGCTAGGTGGGAAGCAAACGCTAGCCGGCCACCTGTCCTATCAATCCTGCTTGCAAGTGTCCGTTCATTAAACAACAAACTGGACTACATCCAACTTCAACGAAACTCCCAACGCGAATTCAGAGACTGCTGTGTTTTTTACTTTCGTGGAAACATGGCTGAACAACAGTGAACCGGACTGTCCAGCTACCAGGCCTGCTAGCCTTCCGACGATCCGAGCTAGAGGTGCTCTGTATGAAGGTGGGCTGTGTTAACACGGATTGGTGCAGAAATGTGGTGATTTGTATCCAACTAACTGCTAACCGCTGGAGTTTGTGACTGTTACATGGCGACCATTCGACATTCCACGCTAATTCACGGCTGTGTTTATACTCGGTGTTTACAGCCCACCAAGCCTAATGCTAGTATGCTTAGCTGACCTTTACGGAGCCTATAATGTGTGTGTGCACTAAAGGTAGCCTGTTTCGTATGTCGTTTTTTTATATAATGTAGTTTTTATATATTTTAAATGTGTAACACCACTTGAGCCACGATGAAACGTTGTTTCGTGTATATGGTTGAAATAACAATAAAACACATTGAGTTGAGTTGAATGCCTCACTGTCTGTCTGTCTGTCTGTCAAGCGGTAGGCGTGGCTTGGGAGTGGACTCAAAGCAGCGAAGCGAAGTGCATTCTGGGATTTGGTGTCTTTCATCCATATGAGCCAAAAACACATTTTCTGGCTTTTCTCGGCCGAGAAGGCACCAATTAAATAATAAAAAAAAAGATTAGACCAAACTGGCCTCCACCTCCGCTTAACCTTTCCCTCTCTCTCCGTGTGTGTGTGTGTGTGTGTGTTTGTGCGCTGACTCCCATTCTACAATCAAGCCTATATAAAATAATGGACTAGGGAAGAAAGTCTGAATTTAAGATAACAGATTTTTTTTTATTTGATTTGCGTTACAAGGCAAGCCTGCTTGGTTCTTTCATTAAATCATTGCAAAGATTTACAAACTATACGTTTACGGCATTTCCTCTCTAACTGGGACATTTTGGGAACGATTGGTGAGATTGCTAAGGAAGAAGTACACACGGCGAGTGATGTGTATCTAGCTGATTTAAATAGCTCATGTTACTGTATTGTGGGAACAGTTAATTTAATATTGTATGTGGCGTTTTCTTTTGTGGGGTTCAAAGGTTCCACCAAAACAAGTTCCTTCCAGAGACTATGCAGAGCCGCCGTCACTGTGATCGGAACTTGGCGCCGCCCAAGACGATTGTGATTGGTTTAAAGAAATTCAAAACAACCCTATCCTGCAATAGATAGATAGATAGATAGATAGATAGATAGATTCTTATTGATCCCAAAAAAATGGGAAATAACAGTGTTGCAGCAGCAAAATATCAGACACACAGCACACATACAGAATATACATTAAATAACATGACACAATATACATGAAATAACAATAGAATAGGTTCTAATCTGACCTGTGGCCCTTTGCAGCGTGTCGTCCCTCATCTCTCTCCCCCTTTCATGTTCACCGGTCTGAGAGACCTCCAGCTTACAGTGGGGCATCGAGCAAGCGATCCCCGGCCGCCACCAGCTGGCAGTCCCGTCACTTTATGGAGCTTCTCAACTCCAAAAACTTTGAAGCAAATTGTCAATTCGGCAACGATTTTCGGAAGACTGCCTATATTCAAAATCTAAACAGTTCATTTCTCGCCTAAAACGTTGTCAGAAGTGATTTTAATGATGAATAAGATGGTGAAAATTGTTAAAAATGTCCCGCTGTTGCTCTGTCTGCAAGTACAGATGGTGCACTGCAAGATCTGGGTTGGCAGTGGGCGGGACTTATAAGTTCGACCAATCAAGTAGACCTAGGAAAAGGGAAAAGACCCTGCTCTGAAGTAGGAGCTAAGAAAGTCCCATAATACGGCCAGAGGAACTAAAAAATCCCCAAATTTGTCCGGTGGGAACACGACAAAAAAGGGTTCTAGGAAAGTTTTAGTTCTAGGAACTGCAAAAGTCCCTCCTGTGGGAAAACGCCTATAGACTCATTTATAGGCAACTATGGGCGTGACATGAAGCTGCCAAAGCTGCGCCACATTTCGATTGTGATTGGTAAAGGGAAACCGGCGTAGAACGTGTGTCCGCACAGTTTTATAAATCAGAATATTTCTGTGCGTTCGCACGTTCTATGTTTCGTCCGTATGCCACTTTTGATGCAAATCCGCTGTTTTAGAAATGAGGCCCCAGGTATTCCATTGGTTTTCAAGTGTGCTGTATAACAACAAATACCATAATGTAAGGCCTACTAGGACTAAGGACCAAACACCAGGATATGCTAAGCTCTGCTTTGCATGGATGCTGGAACTCAGCTGGGAGACAGGAAGAGACGGAGACGGAGAGGATGTCGTGCGACCTAGTGAATGTCATGGGTGGCATGATTTCTCTGCAAATCAGCTAGGTTTTGCACATAGCTGTGATTGGTCTAGTCAGAGTCTATCTGGGCTGTGATTGGTCTAGTCAGAGTCTATCTGGGCTGTGATTGGTCTAGTCAGAGTCTATCTGGGCTGTGATTGGTGCAGTCAGTCTGTGAAATGATTTATTTAATGGACTCGACTGTGAAACATCAGTACCTGAAAACCCAGATAATCAAAGCTGTCTTCCCTGCTGCCATCGTCCGAGGTGAGTGCTGCTGTAGAAACCGAAAATAAACTCAAAAGCAACCCTTTTTAAAAGGGAATGTCGTAGTAACTCTTAATAATCCACAGACCTCATTATTAACAGGTTAATAGGGACTATTTCTTTGGTACAAAGTAGTTCAAGTGAAATCAGCTTCTGTCAAGTAAAAAAAGTACAAGCTTACAAGCTTTATCAGTTGATTGACATTTTGTTGCATATTTCATCTAAAGAAATGTTAAGAAATCTGCATGTGACTGCAGGTATATGGAATCATTCCTGTGGATAACATGATGAGGAATATCTGCGCTCTAGTGGCCCTGTTGCTGCTCTTTCCTGCTCCTGTGGTGTCAGACCTGAGACCTAGCAACTTTATACAAATAAGTTACGATAGTTCCTTGCCATCCTGGAAATGGGCACAGGCCTACTGCAGAGGACTAAACTTAGACCTGGTCACCATCGACAGTGAAAAAGAGAATCAGAACTATGTCAGTGGCGCTGGATGGATCGGTTTGTACCGAGAGAATTCAACCTCTGCGTGGAAATGGTCCAGAAGAGGCGAGAGAGCCAACTTCACCAACTGGAAAATCAGTAAGCAGCGCTAGAACGTAATAGGGGTGGGGAATAAACTAAACGTATGTCTCGTGAATTTTTTGTGATGAGTTTAGAACCAATTCTTTCTTCCTAGAATCGTGATTTTTTTCTTTTCTTTTTAAAACCAACGACTGACCTAAATCTATTCTTTTTATACGGTACCACCGTCAGCCACTACATCATGTCCGTTTTAACCTAAACGGAGCGAAAGCAGACAGAAAGAAAATGCAGAAAATCCATGTTGTGTTCTTTGTCACAACTGAATGACATGTGATGTGCATTCTTCTTAGAAAACAATTAGTTTTTATAAATGTCTCATGATATATTGTCTCTAGAAGTGTATTATTCAACTTTTGTTTTTGTTAAAGAAGGAAAAGAAAATCGCAACACTCAATACTAATGAATCACAATACTTCTAGAATCAGCTATATATCGTGAAAGAATTGAATCAGGGCAAAAGCATATCGTCCCAGTCCTTGCTATCAGGCTTTTAGTACAGTAACTAAAAAATTATTTTAGAAATAATGTCTGATCAGTTTTTGTTCTGACTAGTACTACTGTATTTGTAATGGGAATCCAGTCACGTGCCCCTACTGTACTTACTCTTACTATTCTTGCAGGTGAACCAGAAGATGGTAAGAACTGTGCTTTTAAGTATCGCAATGAACAAACATGGGTGAGCGATTTCTGTGAAATCAAACACAGTATGATGTGTTCCGACGAGACACTGGTTCTAGTGAAGGAGAAGAAGACGTGGGAGCAGGCATTACAGCACTGCAGGACTCTGGAGGCGGTGAACTTGATTAAGCCAGCCACTGCTTACCAGAACTACCGCTATGACCTGGCCACCCTGCTCACTCCAGATGACCACAACTACGCACGAGAGAAGGCAGAAAATGCTACCACCAATGAGGTACGGAAATTTCCTAGATATGTCCTTCACCGAAAAACGCTCCCAGATGTCGTTTGTACAAGCAAAAATTACGACCTACAGTATATTTACGTTTCTAGTGACAGCGCCCTCTAGTGGTAATAATGACGGGAGCAAAGCAGGAAGTAATGCGATGAATTAAAGAGTGCCATATATATATATATATATATATATATATATATATGTCCACATAATGAGGTGGACTGGGTTCTTTCTTTTTTTTTCTTTTACTTAGCAAAACTCATGTTCCACGTCACATGCATAACAATCAGGTAGTGAAGTAAGGTCTGCTTTTAACCCAAACCACAATCTTTTTCTAATCTTAACTAGGTAGTTTTGGTGTCTAAACATAATCAAACGGCAACCATGGCAAGTTTTATTTTTTTTACGACCTTTTTCTAACTTAACTAAGTGATTTTGGTGCCTAAACATAACCAAACTGCAACCATTTCACAACATCAAAGAAGTGTTTAAATTTGCGACCTTTAAGTCTAAAACCGCGCCCAACGTTCTCTGGTTTAAATATACGATAGTATTCTCGCCACCGATAGGGGCGCTGTTATATTGAAACGCTCCTGTGGGTCGTATTAGGGGGTAGGGAACAAACGACCCATATCATTGTATGGTTTGGTGGACTTGTGCATTTATCTAAACGTGCTTGGTCATGACTATTGTTGTCACTTTTGACGCAGTTAGGTTAAGGAAAAGGTTGTGGGTGGGCTTATAAAAAGGTACGTTTCCATGACACGCGGGACAAGAACGGGACAGTTGGGTTTAGGAAACGTGACACGCGGGACATGATCCCCGGTCTCCTGGGTGAAAGTCTTGTGTTGTTTGACCCATCCACCCCCCCAACCAACTTCTCTATGCAGATTTTCGGGCTTTCATACTATACTCGCTACCGTTGTCGCTCTTATTACTATGTCATCTTCAAGCGTCATGTAGCTGCTGCTCTGCCCGGTGCGTTCTACACACGCTGAAGGTTGCTTATTGCATCGTATCTGACGCTGAGAGCCACTGCCCAAGCGTCCGTATTTTACGAGTTCGGAGTGAGAACGGGTTGGCATTTGTGTTATTGAGGAACTCCTCTTCTGTGTTCACATCTCTCTGCTAACTGTTGCTAGGTGTGGACGGGCCTGCGTTACCTGGCTGGTCAGTGGCTGTGGGTGGGAGGGGAACCAGTGCAGTACCAGGATATGAAAAGTTGCCAGACTCAGACAGCCTGTGGCATCCTGGTGAAGAACGGCACCACACAGTTTGGGACCATGGACTGCACGTGGAAAAGGAACTTCATCTGTTACAAGAAGCCTTGAACATAATTTCTCCAATGAATGTCATTCTTTAAGAAAGTCTACTTCTTTCTTTCCAGTTCATGTTTTAATTCTGTGATTACTGTACGATTTCACTATAACATCATCTCTTAGGTCCAAAAGGTCAGGGTTAGGGTTTCAGAAACCATGTTGTCAGTCACCTGTAAAAAAAAAAAAAAAAAAAAGAAAAAATTAAGAATGTATAAGTTGTATAGTTAGAACGGGCAGAGGCGCCGCCAGGAATTTTGGGCCCCATGACAAAAAATCTAATTGGGCCCCCTCTCTAATTAAAGGCTTGCAACTGTCTTGCTTCTTGTAGTTCAATACTAGTACTAGCACAATATTTACTGCTGGTGATTTGTACATGCATGTCTAGTATGCAATTCACTATTTGATGCAAGATTAAAATCAACCATAAAAAATATGCTGAAGGCCATCTTTTACAGTCTCATTGTATTTTTATTGTAACATTTGACAAAATTATTATTATTATTATTATTAATGAAAGATTAAAAAAAGAAAAACAAACAAACTTAAATATATGAATATAGATTAACTGCCCTTCATGATGGGAATCATAAAGTCTGTATCTATAGATGTCATTTCATAAATCAATCTAAAAGAACGAATCAAACCATCAAATCATATTTTAATATTGTCTGTATCTTACATGCAGACTCAGGTAAACTACTCACTGTTTCCAACTGTCCAGCATCCAGTACAGACAGTAGGTTGTTTTAAAATTTGATTTCATAATGATCATTATGTGAGAAAATAATTGTTATTAAAGTGTTTGAATTTCTGTCATTAATAAATATTTCATTTTCTTTTTTGTAATGGTAACAAGAGCAGGAGACCCACAGACTCCCTGCAATGATGCTAACTGGCATGTCACTGAACCCAATGTTGCTCACCTTCTTCACTGGGACAGGGAGGGGCACAGTTAGGGGGAGACTGGGGTGCTGCTGACTCATCTGCTGTTAAGTCTGGCAGGGACAATGATTTAATATGAATATCTTGCTAAACGTTTCCCTGCACTGATTAAATGGTGATTAAATGTAGGCTAACACTAGTCTGTAGCTAGCTAGCTTATTTCACTATGGACATGAAGCCAACAGGTTAATACCACTCACTGACTACAGGCTACCCACCTTTCTTGGTGAAAAACTGGGTTACAGTTTGACACCCTTTCCTTTGTCTTTCCTCTCTCTCTTTTCTCTCTTTCCTTTTTTGAAAACCAGATTTTGACCAACATTGTGGTCACTGTAGTTCTGGGGCATCTACTGACTGCAACTAAACACCGTCACTAGTGCGCTAAGGCAGGACCAAACCATTTCATGCAGATACAGGGGGGTGGTCGGTCAATATGGACGTTTACTTTTTGGTCAATGGTGACATTTAACATTTACTGCCAAAAACAAGTAAAAACAAAGAGATCATTAATTATTATTATATTCAATATATATATATATATATATATATATATATATATATATATATAGACATTAAAGCTGGAAATGAATAAATTAAATCCAAAATAAAATTAAATACATTTGCAAGTCATGTTGTGACATTATATTTCAATTTATATATTTGAAATGTGTATATAGTTTCATAAATATTCCATAGTGCATGTAATAATTTTGCTAGTAAGCATTTCAATCAGGAGAGACTTATTGTACAAGAAATAAAATGTACATTGTTTTGGTGATTGGACTCCATCGCAAAATTAATACATTTATAGATGTATATAGGGGTAGGGAACCAAGATATAACCCTCCGATGGAATCCAGACACCTGTGGTCAAAGACTGGTTTTGAAGACCAGGCCGAAGGAGGAACCAGAGCGACAGCCGGAGAAATCCTATGACAGGAGGTGGAAGGGGAGGAGGAGGGTCGAACGCCTTGCCTGCAATGACAGCTGTTACACATTGTAGCCAGGCGAGAGTTCCAGTGTAGGCCGTCTGGAGAGATTGAGGAGGCCTCCAGTGTCCAACAGCTTCCCGGAACCGGGTCCGACAGGATCAAAACCAGGATCCAACATGGTAAAAACAACGAGCGAAGAGCATATGAGCGTCATACAGCCGTTTGGACGAATGCCTTGTCTGCAATGACAGCTGTTACACAGGGAGAGAACATTTTTAAAGCATATGTTGTAACACTGTGATTGCCCTAAGGAATCCGTGCCAATTCTGATTGGCTTATCCAACGTTTATTCAATTAGGGAGGGGACTGATTGTTAAGGGTTCCTGGTAGAATTTTCACTGAGCTTCATTATGTACATGAATCTAAATTGGTCCTAGATGATCAACCTTCCCTTTGTGTCAGAGCTGTGACTTAATTTTTTTAGGGCATGTGGAACCATATGGTAATCCAAGATGGCCGCCAGGGGATGCTATGATACTTCAGCAAATCATCCATCAGTTTACTTTACTTGGTTTATATGGAATGCCGTTTTATTCAATATTAAATTAATTAATTAATACATAAATTAATAAATACATAAATACATGAATTAAAAAAATATGCCTTTGAAATACATTATGAAATAAGTAAATGAGGCAATAAATATATGATTAATGTAAATATTCATATATATAAATGAATCAATTGGTTAAATAAATATATTAAAATGTTTTACTTTTACTTATTTCATGGTATTTTATTTCATAAGTCCACATTTATTTATTTATGTGGACTTTTATTTCGTAATGCCACATTTATTGATTTCCCTCTCTATTTCTATTTATTCAACGTTGACTTCTTACAATTGGACATCTTCCACACGAACATGGTGCTCAATCAGTCTTTTAATTTTATCCCCTATGTATATTTCTTGAAGAGCACTTATCCTCCCTAGTATTTCCAAAAATTCTTCAATATATGTGCCAAAAAAGTATCTGCTGATAAACCATGTTGATCTGCTAATGATGGCATGCTATCTCGGAGCCCACCGATGTGTTCAATTATGTCATATAAGGCATATTTATTTGTTTATTCATGTATTTAATATTGAATGAAACAGCATTCCATAAATTCAGACTGCTAACTCCTCCATGGAGATTTCATCACCTGCAGCTTCGAGACACTATTTTTCTGTTTGCCTGCAGGGAATGAAATCCTCTCAGATCACTGCAGAACACACTGGACTCAGCCTTTAACCACCATGTGTTATTTACTGTGAGGACAGAAAATAGGTGTATTTTTTGCAATGTGTGCTTGTATGCAATGCAGGGGTGGGTTTCAAAACTGTTGAATGGGGCCAGACTGGGGCTCAGTTTGGAGAAGGGGCCTCATCTGGTAAATGAGTAAAAATGTGTTCAGACTTACATTCAACAAATAATCATTTAACAATGTTTTAAACTTTATTTTGTTATTTGTCTTTGCAGTCATTTTGCTTCTTTTTGTAGTTTGTTTTTGTATGTCTCTTTGTAGAAGTTTTATTTTTCTCTAATTTTAACGTCTCTTTTTTAGTCATTTTGCATCTCTTTGTAGTCTTTTCATGTCGTTTTCTTTCTCTTTGTGATAATTTGTGTCTCTTTATGGTCATTTTTTCCTCTCTTTGTTGTCATCTTGTTTCTCTTTGTAGTTGTTTTGTTTCTCTGTGATATTTTTATTTCTATTTGTAGTCAGTCTGTGTCTCTTGTGGTCATTTTGTTTCTGTTTTTACTCATTTTCTCTTTTTACCCATTTTGCGTCTCTTTGTAGTCATTTTTTTTCTTTTTGTAGCCATTTGGTGTCTCTTTGTAGTCATTTTGTGCGCTTTGTAGTCATTGTTTTCTTTTTGTAGTCATTTTGTGGCTCTTTGTAGTAATTTTGTTTCTCTTCGTAGTTGTTTGATTGAATCACCAACATACATTTTAACAGTCACTTAATGCAGAGGTTTTGAGACTAATAAGCCAACTACCTATTACCTTCTGACTCTAGTTGGGGCCTGTAGCACCCGTGGTCATCCCTCTGGGCCTGACTGCCTGAATCGGTGTGGATATGTAGACATCTGATGATTTTCTCCCAAATCTCTGGAGATAAGCATGCTTTTCCATCACATCTGAATGTATCCCTATATCCGCAATAGAATTACCTGGAGACCTCTAATCGTTCGTAAAAATTGCATTGGCATTGTGATGATTTGGGGTCATATTGGCTGGGTTGGCAATTATAAAGGAAAGTTTAGACAGAGCCTTGACATCATCATCATATCCGGGGGATAATGTCAGAAAATTGAAGTAAAATACAGACTTTGCTTATCCCGTGCAGGTAATTTCTTAAAGTCCCAGTGTGTACGAATTTCTCCCATCTAGCAGTGAAATTGTATATGACAACCAACTGAATTTCACTTTCTAGCCCCCCCCCCCATTCCGAGTGCATTATAACTCCTATGGTGGCCGAACCCGAAATTAGCGACAACTTCGTCCGTGAGTCCCTTCCTGTGTAATAATAGTTTGATGTTATTTTGGTACCATTTCATTGCTAACATCAGCTATCAGGTTCCCAAACATATGCAAGCTAATGTTAGTAAAGTACCAGTGCTGTCGTTATTCTGTATATTGTACCAGATTAATAGTGTAAGGCGATGTTTACAGCGTAGGAGAGAAGCAACGGAAGTTTGTGTTTTTAATATATCTCTCTGAGCAGCATGAACAATGTCAATGAAACTGAAATGATCTCTTAGTGTCTCCATCGTTTCCACCCAGCTGTTCTAGTAGCTAGTCTGTGTTACAGATCCATGACGTGAGTTGTCTACCAGGAAAATCACGGCACATATGATTACGTTTATGTTACAAGGTAGACAATCCTTTTTCATCATTGACGCGAGGAAAAGTATCCTAGACGTCGTTCTAGCGTTATACACAACCATGCTATAGTTAGCCAAGCAAGTAGCAACTATAAAACTTCTAATTTACACAAATAGGCAGAATTACCTGTTGAGAAGAAAGCAGGCAACTTCGGCGTCCCTTTTAAAATCCTTGCTCCTCATCAGCTCTTTCCATCTTACAATGGAATTTTCCACAATATTAACTTTGGTCGCGTTGCTTTGCCTGTCGCGTTGTCATTTTAATTTCCTCGGCGACTCAGTTACATGTCCTCAATAATAGACGCAACAGGCTTTCAAATCTGCCGGCAGTGAGTCGCAAGTAATCTTCTCCCCCTCCCTCCCTGGCATACGTCACAGTCAGTGCCACTAAGTGAAAAGCGCGAAATGCGGAGCAGTATAGCCTGTATGTCTCTTACGGGCTACCGTATTTCAAGATGGCGCATGGCTATGGAGCGTCTACCAAGGGGGCAGGCTTCTCTCCTCAGAGCGAAGCCGCGATGGCGCCATTTTATGCTAACCCTATCCATCACCCCCCCGTTAGCATCCCATTGACTGCCATTCATTTTGGCGTCACTTTGACCGCCAATAACTTCTGAAGCGTTTAAAGACTTGATTTGTCCATTGTTTATTTCTAAAGAAACACGACAATGTATGAAAGGCTCCATTACCTTGTACCTCACATTATGGCTCCGTAGCAGACGTTTTTATAAAAATAGGCTAACGGTTGTGTCATAACCACGAGACTTACTGTCGCATTGTAGAGGAATTACCGTATAGTACAGGAGAAGCTCGCAGGCAGTTTGGACTTACATTAGCTGTTTAGTTTAATTATTAATGTTAACTAGCATTTTAGTTAGCAATAATTAGCCTGTGCCTATGTTATCTCCTTACATATACCTACGCTCTCCGTCTCTGATAGATTGGGAATGATTGAGATTTTTCTTGGCACAGCTACCAGAAGACTTACAACGTTCAGACACGTTGCTCACGTCACATACTACGTCATCAAGCTCAGTTTGCAGCTGCACAGTAACGCTCAGTAACACTCAACCATCACTGGAAATGTGCTTCTAATAGACTTCACTTGTCTCCGTCAAAAACAGCGGAGTCACCGGGTCCATTTTATATACTGTCTTTGGCGTCTACCCCAGTTCATGTAAGCGCAAATGTAAAATTTCAAGCCAATAGGAATACTTGGAATTGATGGTGGTGGTCAGTATTCATAAAAAAGGACAAGTTTGTGAAGGGCAATACAGATTTTGATAATGAACAACTACAAATGTTACACACTGGGGCTTTAACCATATGAAGTCCCGGTAATACTAGACCCAAGCGAGTAGAGCTTTAGAGCATTAGATAGTTAAATTACACAAGACACCTGAAAATGAATTCACCCAAAACAACCACACACAGCCACAGTAATTTAAACAATCACTGATATCTAAATATCATTAGGAAATATACTCTCTAACTTTAAAGGAATACGCCACCTGTAACTGACTCTAGGGAAGGTGTATTAATAAGGTAACCACTGCAGAGCTTTATTTTATTAGTTTCCTCTTTTCATATTATGAGTCCTTGATTTAGCGCCCCTAGCGGAACAGTAGTCTAGCATCTAAGGGGGGGGGGGACTGGTTTGTGAGACGCACACATGTAAGTAAGAAGAACACGTTACGCTTCACCATTGTCTGGCTGGGGTTTAGCTACAGTAAGAGCTTGACCCGCATCGATACCGACGACTTGTTGTCTACGACGGGCCACGGAGGGTCTTCACGGGGCCGACTACAGCCACTGCTACGTCACCGCAAAGTGTCAGCATGGACTCATCAAGCTGCATCATCGCGCCTCGCGCCTGACCTACTTTTGACAACGGTCACACGGACTCGGTGCAATGGTCAAGTACAGTTAAACTCACGGACATTGATGCAGGGCTGTGAATATTAAACTATTATTATACAGTCTATAGTACAGCAATAAGGCGAGCAAGGGACGAATGGCTTCTTGGGCTGGACATTTAATACTCACCTGCTCAGCTAGGAGAGCAACAAATAAACTGCTTATTGCGTTTACACTCGTGCCTGCATGCATCCACATGGACTCTTTCTAATTGAGGACACACGGACATTTTTGGACTTTGGTTTAAAAACTTTGATAATTGTTTTTATTGTGGAATTTACATTGACAGTTACTGCTATTTGATTGTCTATATGTAAATGCATACTTGCTAGCTATTTCAAACTAATGTTCTAATATTCTATGATGATGCTATTCATTACAAGGGTTTGATCATATCTGCTAAGGGATCTTCTGACTTTAGAGTTTAAAACATTTAGTTAATAATGTCAGAGTCAGGTAATGAGAGAAGGGAGCAGATGGCTGGTTATCAGCATGAAGTCCAAGACTCACAGAGTGAGGCCCAACTGCCGGTAGACACATCAGAGAGACAATGTCTAAAGGAAACAAATGAAGCTAAACAACAAAGTCTAACTGATTTCCAAGGTGAGCTTAATAAGGATGATAACGCTCCTGAAGGTCCTAGACGCTCTGAACGCATACGCAATCCTACAGAGAAAATGCGTGCGCTTCAATATGATGAGGCCAAGAAAGGAGAGAAAAGGCTGCTCGCCATGTACGAGCAGTGGAAGCTCCACACTCGCAAGGCGAGAGATCAACTAAAGACTTATATGCCAGAGAGCCAGCTCTGGCCTCTTATTGAAGAACTTAAGAAAGATAAAGAAGACATAATGAATATCTATTATGAAATCCGAAATCTCATCACACCCTCCCACGACATAAGAAGAAGAGTTGATACGTGTGAATCGGTGACCACAGAAATCACCAACATTGCCTACAACAGAGCTATAGACGATGAAGGCGAGTTTAATGAGCAGAAGGAAAGACACCGCCTTCATGAACTGCTCCGTCATGACCATGCAAAGTCTGTCTATGGATCTGCTGCTTCTTTGATTAGCCACAGCCAGTCTGACCACTACTCCATATCTTCAGCTATGACAGCAAAACACGCAGATGCAGCAGCTGAGCTAGCAGTAAAAGAAGCGAATTATCAGATGCTGCTAGAGGAAGAAAGGCAAAGGGAATTGATGAGAGAGTTAGAGGAACAACAACGTAAGGCTCTAGAGGCACAAAAGCGTGAGTTGGAGCGATTGCAGGCAGAGAAAGAGATACGGGCAGCTCAAGCCAAGTTGAAGATCTATGATAAGGAGACGGAACGCAAAGATGCAAATTATGTCAAAGAGGAAAGGAACATGGAAGCTAAGAATGTGCCTACAACTGCCCCTCTCTCAAGTCGCATCGCCCTGTCATACAGATATTCCTTCTCTTGCACAGATCTTTCAAGACAACATAGCTTTAAATAGGCTTCCTGTACCTGAGCCATTTGTCTTCAATGGCGATCCCATACAATTCATTGAATGGAAGGCAACATTTACCTCACTCATTGACCAAAGGGTAATCACACCAGCTGAAAAACTATACTACCTGAAAAAATATGTTGGTGGCCCAGGTCGGCAGGTTTTAGATGGAACCTTCTACCGAAATGACAATGAAGCCTACCAAGACGCCTGGAACAAGCTAAATCGTCGCTTTGGCCAGACATTCGCCATCCAGAGAGCCTTCAGTGAGAAGCTCGTCAACTGGCCAAGAATTTCATCAAAGGATGCTGAAGGACTCAGACGCTTCTCAAATTTTCTGAATGCCTGTCAAGATGCCATGCCCCATGTTAAGGGTCTCGACATATTAAATGATTGCGAAGAGAATCAGAATCTCGTTCACAAACTACCAGACTGGGCAGCTTTACGCTGAAACCGACAAGTCACACAGAGCCTAAATGAAAACCAAGAATTCCCAAGTTTCAAGGAGTTTGCTAGATTCACGTCAACTGAAGCTGAGATTGCCTGCAATCCAATTACATCCTTTCATGCTCTTCGACCACTAGACATGAGTACTGAGAAGAGAAACCTCAGAGACGGGAAGAAAAACAAGGCCAGTGTTCTCACCACTCAAACAGTCACTGACAATGACAACCACAAGTCAGAACAGAGGAGAGTTAAGACTCCATGTATCCTTTGTCAAGATAATAGACACCAGCTTCACGCATGCTCCAAATTCGCTGAGATGGTTTTGGTGGAGCGACGTAACTACATAAAGGAGAAGAAACTCTGCTATGGATGCCTGAAACCCGGCCACAGCGTGAGAGAATGCCGTCATCGTCACTTCTGTGACCAATGTAAGGGAAAGCACCCTACAGCCCTTCATGATGACAACTATAAAAGGGAAAGGTCTACATCAGAACCAGAGACAAATCAAGGTGCTGCTGCAACGTCACTCAGTGTAGCAGGCGAAGGCTCATCCAACACA
Organism: Gymnocephalus cernua; assembly: GCA_023631565.1. Lineage (NCBI taxonomy): Eukaryota > Metazoa > Chordata > Actinopteri > Perciformes > Percidae > Gymnocephalus > Gymnocephalus cernua. Next base: position 31,681,797 of record CM042441.1, on the reverse strand, counting down.
TCCATGGTAATACCAGTCTGGGTTTCCTCTAAAAATGATCCTACTGCTGAGACACTTGTCTATGCGCTTCTCGACACCCAAAGCGATACTACATTCATTGACCAGGAAGTGAGTGACGGTCTTAATGCTGACAAGTTTCCTGTGAAACTGAGGTTGACGACTATGAGTGGTAAGGATACAGTTCTCACTAGCGAGAGTGTTTCTGGCCTTCATGTAAGAGGATACAGTTCCGCAATTCAATTCAATGGGTCAATCTCCCAGTCGCCTACACAAAAGACTGTATACCTGTTAACCGCTCTCACATTCCCACTTGCGAGACGGCTAAACAGTGGAGTCATCTGGCAGAAATAGTGGATGAAATCCAACCACTGAAGGACTGTGTAGTAGGCCTTTTGATCGGCTACAACTGCTCAAGAGCTATGGCACCAAGGCAAGTTCTTCTAGGAGGAGATGAGGAACCCTATGCCGTAAGGACGGATTTAGGATGGAGCATTGTAGGGCGCTCGTTACAAAGCCATGTTGCATTGAGCACACAACATCTGTGTCACAGAATCACAGTTAAAGAGCTACCTCCATCCTACAGATGTCATCCGCATTTTAGAGTCTGACTTCAAAGATGGCAGTGACGACAGCAAAACTGTGTCACAAGATGACATCACATTCCTCAACATACTGGATGAGAGCATAAGGAAAAATATACATGGCCATTATGAAATGCCTTTGCCCTTCTAAAACCAGACCCAGCTTGCCTGACAACAAAGACTCGGCCATGACACGCCTCCATCACCTTAAAAGGAAATTGCAACGGGATGAAAGGTATAAGGAGCATTATGTTGAGTTCATGGAGGAGGTCATTGGAACGGGAGATGCTGAGCAGGTCAAGGACGGTGGGAGTGAAGGTGAGAGATGGTACATTCCCCATCATGGCGTGCATCATGCAAAGAAGCCGGATAAACTTCGTGTAGTGTTTGATTGCTCAGCCAGATACAAAGGAACCAGTTTGAATGATCACCTACTCTCTGGGCCTGACATGTTGAACAACTTAAGTGGAGTTCTCATCCGTTTCCGACAACACCCCGTTGCTTTGATGTGCGACATCCAGAAGATGTTCCATCAGTTTTATGTGGACGAAGCTGACCGCAACTACCTACGCTTTCTTTGGTGGAAGCAAGGAGACTTGAACTCACCGCCCAGCGAGTTTCGTATGAAAGTGCATCTGTTCGGTGCAGCTTCCTCTCCGGGATGTGCAAACTATGGGCTGAAACATCTTGCTAAGGAGAATCGCGACATCTACACTCAAGGCTCACGATTTGTTATGAGGGACTTTTATGTCGACGACGGGCTCATAAGTGTTGAGAACACTGAAGATGCTATTCAGCTAGCCAGGGAAGCTCGCGAACTCTGCGCCATGGGTGGTCTCCGTCTACATAAGTTTGTTTCTAATGACAGAGATGTACTGGAGAGTATACCACCCTCCGAACGAGCAACCAACGTGAAGAATATGGACCTCGCGTTTGATGATTTGCCACTTGAGAGAGCTCTCGGTATCCTGTGGGATGTGGAGTCTGACCGTTTCAGGCTTAACGTTAGCCTCAAGGAACAGCCTGCTACACGACGTGGCATTTTATCTACAGTGGCTTCTCTGTACGATCCTCTTGGGTTTGTGGCTCCAGTCGGTCTAAAAGCGAAGATCATTCTTCAGGAGATGTGCAGACGGGGCACAGGCTGGGATGATTCTCTCACTGACGAACTTCGCCCAAAATGGGAACAGTGGAGAAGTGATCTAGCCCATTTAGATAATGTCACCATATCCCGTACTTACTCACCTGCTGGATTTGGAAGGGTTTCAAAGACAGAGCTGCATCATTTCTCTGATGCCAGTATGAAAGGTTACGGACAATGTTCATACCTGTGACTTCAAAACGAAGAAGGAAACGTTCACTGTGCCTTAGTTGTGGGAAAATCACGTGTCTCACCAACCAAGGTTACAACCATCCCAAGATTAGAATTGACAGCTGCAGTCATTTCTGTAAAGATAAGCAACATGCTCAAGGAGGAATTGGGATGTATTGACGCAGATGAGTTCTTCTGGACCGACTCTAAAGTTGTCCTGGGATATATAAAAAACGAAGCACGACGATTCCACATGTTTGTGGCTAACCGAGTTCAGAAGATTCAGCTCAGCTCAACCCCACAACAGTGGCGATATGTCCCAACCAATGAGAATCCTGCTGACCACGCCTCTCGGGGCTTGACTGCCAGTGAGCTTCTGTCCTCTACCTGGCTCACTGGGCCCAAGTTCTTATGGGACCAGGAAATAAGGCTGGCCACAGATGAAGTACCAGAGTTAACAGTCGGAGATCCTGAGGTCAGGAGTGTTCTAGCGCTCAGTACAAAAACCGCAGAACATGTGAGCCTTGTTGATCGCTTGTCTAAGTTCTCATCCTGGTCATTGGCTACGCAAGCAGTTGCACGCATTCTCAGGCGCATAAGCAAGAACAGATCAAACAGTCTCACCACTGTAACGGAACGAGAAGAAGCAGAACATTGCCTAATCAAAGACCTGCAGAAAAATGTGTATCAAGAAGAGTTAAAGCTGCTGAGGAAAGGGATTCCCCTACCCCCTCACAATCCATTACACACTCTTGACGCTTTTCTCCACGACGACGGAGTCCTCAGGGTGGGAGGGAGGCTGTGCAACTCCTCTCTTCCTAACTTCATCAAGCACGCTGCAATCATCCCCAAAGACCATCACATCACAATTATGATTATTGCTTATCATCACGAAAGGATGAAACATCAAGGTAAGGGTCTTACCATTAATGAAATCAGGCGCAGCGGCTATTGGATTCCCGGAATCAACCGGGCAGTTGCATCCTACATTCGGAAATGCGTCACCTGTAGACGGCAACGCAAACCTATGGAAGAGCAAAGGATGGCCGACCTACCCCCTGAACGGTTGGAACCTTCACCCCCCTTCACTTTCTGTGGCATGGACTGCTTTGGGCCATTCCTTACAAAACAAGGAAGAAAGGAAAACAAGAGGTATGGTCTTCTTTTCACTTGTCTTAGCTCCCGTGCCATTCATATTGAGATGCTTGAAGACATGTCAACAAATGCTTTCATAAATGGTCTTCGATGCTTCATCGCCATACGTGGTGCCGTTCGTCAGATCAAGTCTGATCAAGGAAGCAATTTTGTTGGAGCAAAAAATGAACTCAGAGAAGCTCTAAAGGAAGTGGATGCAGACCGTCTGGCTGTATTTCTTGCAGAGAATCAGTGCGACTTCAGCATGAACGCACCCTATTCCAGCCACGCAGGAGGGGTGTGGGAAAGGCAAATTAGGACAGTGAGAAACATTCTAAGGTCTACACTTGCCCTTTCTTCTGGTAGACTAAATGATGCTTTGCTACGGGCCTTCTTCTATGAAGCTATGGCTATAGTCAACAGTCGACCTCTGACTGTTGACAACCTCAGTGACCCCCATAGCCTTGAACCACTCACCCCCAATCATCTTCTGACAATGAAATCTGTCCAGGCCTTACCTCCTCCAGGTGAATTCGTCAGAGAAGATGTGTATGGTAAGAAAAGGTGGAGACATGTTCAACACCTTGCAGAACAGTTTTGGAGTCGCTGGCGAAAGGAATACCTTTCCAACATTGCTCTCAGACAACGCTGGCATGCTCCAAGAAGAAATCTACAAGTTGGAGATATTGTAATCATGAAAGAAGACGATGTACATAGAAACGAGTGGAGATTGGGTAGAGTTGCAGAAGTCACTACTGACCAAGACGGACTTGTACGGAGAGTTAAGATCCAACTTGGTGACAGGAAGCTTGGCAAGAAAGGGGAGCGTCTCCACAAGGTATCCGAAGTTGAGCGTCCTGTCCAGAAGCTTGTCTTGTTGTTGGAGGCTAGCTAAATCTGCTCCCTCTCTCCATAGTGCAGAATATTACATAGTCATAAAGGTTTCTAACTTTGGCATAAGTTGTTTGTTCACTTATATAGGCTAAGGGAAGGCAATTTTCAGTTAAACTCATTCGTGCCTAATGCAGACTGTGTACCATTCTATTATTCACTCATGATTGGTGGGAGTGTAACTGACTCTAGGGAAGGTGTATTAATAAGGTAACCACTGCAGAGCTTTATTTTATTAGTTTCCTCTTTTCATATTATGAGTCCTTGATTTAGCGCCCCTAGCGGAACAATAGTCTAGCATCTAAGGGGGGGGGGGGGGGGGGGACTGGTTTGTAAGACGCACGCATGGAAGTAAGAAGAACACGTTACGCTTTACCATTGTCTGGCTGGGGTTTAGCTACACCACCGTTTGTTGAAATGGGGCTTTTATTCCCAAAGCACACAGCTCCTCTCCATCTTGTGTGTGTGTGTGTTGCCGGCGCTCATCTTCTTGGGAACAAGTAAGGGGAACTCATCTTCGGCGCCAGATCCTTACAGCTACCAATGTGGTAACTTGTCTCCCAGTGTGATAGCTACCTTGTTTGTTCACGTCAGAACTTTCCTGTATTTCCTCGTGCTTCGCCCACTGTGTCTGCCTGTGATTCTCTGTGTTTTGAGTCAGAGCCTCGGCCATAACAGCTGCTGCGTGATCTCTGCGCCAAGTAGCAGTGCTTTGGCTGTAGGCTACTTCCACCCAATATAGTCCTAAATCAATATATGCCTAGGAAATCCTCTAGTCTTATTTTGCATTGCTATTTGTACTTGTTGTGAATACACAGGCCACAAGAAGTAATTAGGTTGTTTTGCTGTTGGTGTTGGCTCACTTTTACTCACAACATGCTAACGGCAACAAAGGATTCCATTCACAACGCTAAGCTAAGCTAACGCCGGCTCCGCCGGACTGAGACAATGCATGCACTGAGACAAAAAATGCGTTTGCCCACCTATCTACATCTAGAGGAGACCGTGATAAGCCCTATTTCAACACACGGTGGCATATTCCTTTAAGTTGTGTTGCAGCTCATTGCAGTAGTAAGGGGCTTATTCTACCAGTGTTCCCCAGTTCAGTGCTGGAATAAGTTACATTTAAAGCCAACATATTCTGTGATCTGTTGTCATGGTAATAAGCTCTGAATTTAACTAAATATGTTATTTCAGCGTCTTAGATAGCAAGGTCTTATGAATGAAGACATGGGTTATAACTGAACTAAATTGAACTTGAGTTTTGTGGGCCAATTATTTCTCTAATTAATTTCCTAAGTAGTTATAATGCTGTACTGTATCACTAAGATGTCCATCTGAGCATGGATAGGATTAATGGTCAGCACTCTTGTGAAGTGCATGTGGGGACAAGAAAGAGTAAAATACATAATCCTGAAAAGCAACTAAGAAACTGTGTTTGTGTGTGTGTGTGTGTGTGTGTGTGTGTGTGTGTGTGTGTGTGTGTGTGTGTGTGTGTATGTGTGTGTGTGTGTGTGTGTGTGTGTGTGTGTGTGTGTGTGTGTGTGTGCATTTGCCTACTTTGGTTTGGATGTAGAATAAAGCTAGAAAGACATAGTTAAGAGTTAAAACTCAGCCATGTGCGGAAAACCACGATACCAAAAGAAGACTTCCCTTTGTGTGTGATTACTGCAACATAGAATTACACGAGGCTGGTCTGGTGTTGGATGGCTTTAGATGGCTGAGGTCAACAACACATCCAGTTAAAACATTGCCGAGCTTCATCCAAGTGACCTGATTGGTTCAGAGTGTGGCCCACGCCATGCTGGGAGCTCCCATAAAGCAAGGCTAGTTTGGCAACTCTGCTGCTTTCTGCTTCATGGCTGGAGAAAACAGTACACGTGGAAAACCAATGGGGTGTATACAGTGATCCACTAGAGGGAGCTGTACATTGAGAGTGACTGAGAGAGCTGCAAGACCCATCTTTAAAGATACACCCACTCAGAGACATGCTCACTTGACTTTGTTTAGGTCCAAAAAGCAGTGGTGGAATGTAACTAAGTACGGTACAAATTTGAGGTACTTGTACTTTACTTGAGTCTTTTCTTTTCATGCCACTTTCTACTTCTACTCTACTTCTACACTGCTACATTTCAGAGGGAAATATTGTATTTTTTACTCAACTGCATTAAAGGTCTAGTGTGTAACTTTTTGATACATCCGTTACATTCAAGCCGTTGCCAAATGAGCTGCAACAAAGCTAATTCAGACTCTCCGCTCTACACAACTCTCTCTGGATTTCTCAGTATGACTATGATCAGAAGATTGGGTCGTCCGGCAACTTACGCATGCAGAAACTCGAGTGAAGATAATGACCTTTTGAAGAGTCTATCATGTTTTTCTGTCCTCCTTGGCTACAAGCAACTGCGTGGGTTAGGAGGGGGGTGCGCGATGACAGAAGGCTTGTATCATGTGGATGCAACAACAGTTTTGTTGTTATTAGACAGAAACTTCAATGCCGGACTTTTACTTGTGACAGAGTATTTTTTACAGTGTGGTATTAGTACTTTTACTTAAGTAAAGGATCTGAATACTTCTTCCGCCACTGCCAAACACACAATAGAAGTCAAAGCCATAAAACATATGACACATCATAACACAAATGGCTTGTAATTATTTCTTTTATAAACACTGTTCACAAAGAATAAAAGAAATGATTTAGTAAGAAACTAACATTCACACATATACAAAGCAAGCAAAAGAGATAAAGACAAAGAAACTACGACAATGAAAAGCGAGTAGAACTATCTTTTTAAACCTCCTGTTAAAAATGTTGCTCTGGTGATTTGCTCCACAAATATGGATGAGTGTAACTTCATGAAGCTCCAAAAAGGAACAGGAAGCAAACTAGTTCCAGATGATCTGGTCTGGGGAGGTTCATATCCTACAAACCTCAGACCCATTAATAATGCTAAATTGTTTATCATTGTTGCAAAATAAATTTTAAAAAAGTATTATAATGTATATGTTCATTCATGACCAATGCTCAGGCTTCATGTAAGGAAGACACCAATATAAGAGTTGGCGAGAATTCATTACAGAGATATCATTTTGACTCTTTTTTATAATGTTGTTAGAGCAAAATATAGAAGCCTTGACATTCATGCTTTTTTAAACAATATTTGTGTAAAAGAAAATATATATTACTTTGCAAAAGGGTAAAATATATCTCCTCTCCTCTATATTTGCTAGTTATGAAAGCCATAACCAGTCAGATAAAGAATGCAGTTTTTATGCGGATCTCGATAAAGGGCAATGTAGCACCGCACTGCCATACAAGGCCAATTACAGCCTTAAAAGTTATCTATGCCATTTTAAAAAGTGCCTTTACTTCCGTGACTAACGTGCGTCACTTTGGAACACACGTTATAATGCTCGCCTAGCTGCTAGCATGGCACGCCCTCATACTCTGCTTCTGACTGGCTAGTAGTCCTTACCTAGGTACTGTCAGGGCACGCCCTCATACTCTGCTTCTGACTGGCTAGTAGTCCTTACCTAGGTACTGTCAGGGCACGCCCTCATACTCTGCTTCTGACTGGCTAGTAGTCCTTACCTAGGTACTGTCAGGACATGCCCTCATACTCTGCTTCTGACTGGCTAGTAGTCCTTACCTAGGTACTGTCAGGACACGCCCTCATACTCTGCTTCTGACTGGCTAGTAGTCCTTACCTAGGTACTGTCAGGACATGCCCTCATACTCTGCTTCTGACTGGCTAGTAGTCCTTACCTAGGTACTGTCAGGGCACGCCCTCATACTCTGCTTCTGACTGGCTAGTAGTCCTTACCTAGGTACTGTCAGGACACGCCCTCATACTCTGCTTCTGACTGGCTAGTAGTCCTTACCTAGGTACTGTCAGGACACACCCTCATACTCTGCTTCTGACTGGCTAGTAGTCCTTACCTAGCTACTGCACATGTGCGACTCCCAACAAAGATGGAACAGAAGTAAGATGTCTCACTCTGTAGCTAAAACAAAGCTCAACACACAGGGTGAAAAGAGGATCTGCAGCAATGTGCAGTACAACAACACAATTTTTTATTTAAAATTAATAAAAAAAAATTTAAATGTAACAATATACACCTATTCTGATATAACCTTTAAATACAATTATGAACCTGAAAATGAGCATAATGAGGTATTTAAGGGTTTACATTTTTTAAGTGTATTTAAGTGGTGGGTGCCTCCACTATGATAGTTGGCAAGCTATTCCACATTGTGACAGACCTCATGCCAGCTAGGGAGTAGGTGTGGTTTCAGCCTGATTGACAGGGTCAGACTGACATGTGCAGAGATGAGGGCTGTGGTGTTTGATGCAATTAAGCCCAACAAGCTGCAGGCTGACACACTGGGAAGAGGACACTGGTAACATGTTTCTGGCTTGTGTGAATGTGGAAGTCTTGAGACAGTGAAGCACGTTTCCCCAGAATGTTTGTAAGACTGACAGGACTTGGAGTTGAGACTTTTTTTCAGTTTCATCTTTATTTGGACCAGGTGAAAAACATCAAACTGATATCCAAGGCAGTTATTTTATTCCTGCATAATGCAGGACTGTATGTAAGAAGAAGAAGAAGAAGAAGAAGAAGAAGAAGAAGAAGAAGAAGAAGAGGACACTGTTTAAAACAAAGAAAACGGAAGCTGGAGTTATTCCCACACACCTCAATGATTTGTAAAGAACTGAACAAAAACAGGGACCTCAGCTGAGAGACATTGGAGCGAGCCGGCCTTTTCGGGGCGCGGGCAAGAAGTAGCGGGGTGAGTCACAAACACAGCACAACCGCTCTCAGACGTAGGGAAGAGGCACACTCACCCTCAAGTCAAACGCAGGGAAAGGAGACGATTGATGTTATCTGCTTGGCTAGCCTTTAGCATGTGGGTCCTTAGGAGCACGAGCCAAGGTTAGCTTAGCAGCCATAACAGTATTGACTATCTTTGTTTTGAGACGATCGGTATCGGCCGATAATGGCTTTAAACAGTTTGATCGGTGGTCTCCATAAAGGCCGATCAGATAAGCCGATCAGATGACGCACTACCACGGGTGTATTAAGAGCGCACTACTCCTGAGAACATTTTCAAAATGGCGGCGTCCCTACATTCAGCGGTCTGGCAGTTCTACAAGGTGTCTGAACGGCGGCAGAACAGCAGTTGGCCCGCGGCCGGCCGCGGAACGAAGACGCTAGGAAGACGGCTACTGCTTTTAAAAAGCGGCTGCCACCGGTGGTGCTCCGGCAAACGTGTTTGCAATTACGCCATTCTGACGCTTCTACTGCCTCTGGAGCACTGCTGGTGGTCCGCCGACTCATTGCTATCTGGGAATACACTAGCGATTAGCAACGTGTGTACCGAGGAAATACCACGAGGCGGAAAGCTCCAAAGACATTTCAACACCACCAACCTCATCAGACATTTGAAGGTTAGTCACAGAAAGGAGGATGAGGAGTTTTCAAAGTTAGCTAACGCTAAGGCAGAGCGGAGTCGTGTAGCTAGGAGCTCTGGCGCCGCTCAAACAGCTGTTTCCCCGTGTGTGTGTGTGTGTCGGTCCGTGTGTGTGTGTGTCGGTCCGTGTGTGTGTGTCGGTCCGTGTGTGTGAGTCGTGTAGCTAGCAGCTCCGGCGCCGCTCAAACAGCTGTTTCCCCGTGTGTGTGTCGGTCCGTGTGTGTGTGTGTGTGTGTGTGTGTGTGTGTGTGTGTGTGTGTGTGTGTGTGTGTGTGTGTGTGTGTGTGCTGAAGAAATGTCTGCAGTGATTGAAAGGACATTTTTTAGATTTTGAGCTAGGACAGAAAGCCAAACAGTTACTGATACATTCTCTAAACAT